>WYDK02118157.1:5825519-5836703 GCA_009867345.2 Toxicodendron radicans
ATATAAATTACTGAATTGCCATTTTTTAATATTATTATTATTTAGATTATTTTAACCCCTTACGTTTAAAAATTTAGTTAAAACACCTCATAATAAAAGTTAAAAAAGTATGTTATATTAATATATTTTGTTGAGAAGAATAAATTAATTGGTATGTTATATAAATTACTGAATTGCCATTTTTTAATATTATTATTATTTAGATTATTTTAACCCCTTACGTTTAAAAATTTAGCTAAAACACCTCATAATAAAAGTTTAAAAAGTAACGAAGACACCCCCAGCAGCCAGCCAGCTACTACCAGTTGCCACCACCGGTCAGTAACAAACGGTGCACAACCGACTGGATCTGGCCAGTCGTGCTCCAATCTTGCTGATCTCTGGCCGAAAACAACTAGGTTGTTGTCGATCTAGCCGTTAACGACCAAATCGGCGCATGACTAGCCAAATCCGGCCTGTTGAGCACCTTTTGGTTGCCGGCCGCATGCGATGGCGGCCAATGGCCAGCAATAGTGGCGACAATGGCAGTAGTAGCTCCACCCTTGTGGAGGTAAATATTATTATTATTTTGATTATTATTTTTACCCCATATATTTAAAAATTTAGCTAAAACACCACCATAATAAAAGTTTAAAAAGTAACGAAGAGACCCCCACCCAGCTAGCCACTGCCAGCCGCCGGCCACCACCACCAGTCGGCAACCAAACGGTGCACGATCGACTGGATCTGGCCGATTGTGCACCAATCTTGCATATCTCTGGCCGAAAACAGCTAAGTCATCGTCGATCTAGCCGTTAACGGCCAAATCGACCCACGGCTAGCCAAATCCAGCATGTCGAGCATAGTTTGGTTGTCGGGTGCAGGCGATGGCGGCCAACAGCCAGCAGTGGTGGCGACAGTGGCAATACTAGCTATGGGTGGTGGAGGTAAATTGTTTTCATACTAAGAGCATTTTTGTCCAAAAATGTTAATAATTAAGGACAAAATTGTAACAAAAAATTCTTGTAAATAGTTTAAATAACAAATGCCTTACTTTTCTAAAGTTTTATTAATAAAAGGTAAAATTATAACAAAAATAAGATTATCAAATAATCTCATAATATCTAAGAAAATTATAGTATTTAGATTAACACCTATATAACCAATATTAATTACTATTGGTTATGAAAAATTACTAAAAACTTATATTACTTAACAATCAAATGTTATAATATAAGTAATATAAGATTATATTATCTTAGTAATAAGGAATAACCTCTACTAAACATCTTATAGGATTATATAAAAACGCCCCATAAAAAGTAATAATCTAACTTTGGGCTAAAGTAGGCCCAACAATTAATAAAATGAGAAACAGACCCTTTACGTATGAAGCAATCTCACAATTAACAAATACCGTAGGGACTAAAATACAAATACCAAAATTAAACTTCGGTTAAATAAATTTGCTTCCCACGACGCTGGACGAAAGAAGCAGCAACAGACTCTAGAGAGAGAAAACGTGAGAATTTTTTCTCTCAGAAAAATAAAAAATCGCTTCTTGTTCTCTTCTTCGGCTGCTTCCAGACATTTCTCTTAATCGCACTGTAAGGTTTTCTTTCAAAATCTTTTTTAGTTTCTGCTTATTATAACTCTGCTTTCCGCGAAATCACCCTTTTTTTTTTCTGGCGGGAACCTTACGTTTTGTTCTACTGTCGGTTGTTTTAGTTTTATTTCAAATGCAATACGATTCTTCGTTAATTTTTGCTCTGATTTTCGTGTTCTATAGCATTGCTGGTTAAACTCACGCGTTTTGTTACTTTGAATTTTTTGTTCTGCCGATTCCTCTTTCCTCGTTTTCGGGATCTCCAGACGGTGCGTTTTAGGGTTTCTTTTCTTAACAAAATTGTTTTGTTTCGTTCAAGCGAACATTCTGGTAAATGATGAAACGAAGGATGTAAAAGTTAAAGATTTTAGTGTTTTTTTTTATTTTTTGAGGAATTTTTTTTTAAGAGTCAAAGTGAAACGCAGCCTTTCTAGGGTTTCTGTTTTGCTTCTTTTTTTTATTCTTCTATAATGGATCTTGTTGCATTTAGTTTTATATTTTTGGGATAATTTTGAGCAATATCTTATTTCTGTAAGTTTTTTCTTTTTTTGTGTGAATTGATTTTGTTGTTGGTTCTTGGTGTAGGGTTTCGGCATTGATGTATAACATGAGCACTTCTTGTAAGCTTTGAATTTGATTGAAAATTAAATGGGAATTAGTTTATTTGGATAATGAAACAATATAATCAAATCCTGAATTTGTTTAATTGCTTAGGAGATTGTTGTTGTTGGTTTATTTGTTACAGGAACTGAACTTTTGATGTTGAGTTTGCATTGATCGGTGGGATTTTTCGGGTGAGTTTCAAGAATGCCTTTGTTGAAAAGGAAGCCTGTTGCTTTGTTGGAACCACCTCAAGATTTAGAGCCACATGAGCTCGTATACCAAGTTCGGTTCACAAAAGAGATTTTTCGTAATTACCTGTATCCTTCTTTTGTTATATAAGATAAGAATTAGGCTATTGAGATGTTTATTGACAAGATATATGATTTTAATTCAAATAATGGGTGGAGTTGTTTGCACCCAAAATAATAAAATTGTTGTTCTTCTTTGTGTTTGTACATCTGCTTGTTATTAAATAGGGCATTATAATTTGTTTGTTGTCCTTAATATGGACCAGAGATTATTTGAACCGGATAAATTTATACCGCAACAGGGTTTGGATGTGTAAATCAACTGGAAAAGGTAACTTAACATATGAAGAGGCTCTGGTGTCTGAGAAACGTGCAGCTGAGAAGGTTCAAGAGCTTCCCAAAGAGCTAGTGGCACCTGCACTTCGTATCATACAATTTAGTAAGATTTGTTCTCCACTGTGATATAGTTGTTTTTCTATTTTCTTATATCCTTTTTTGTTGTGTTTTGTAGCCATTTCTTAACTGAGCTACTGCCCTTGTTAAACATCTATAAAAAAATTTGCAGTTTCGATTTACCTGTTCAATATTTTGATGTTACTAATGAATTCTGAATGCAAAAAGTCTGTACAATGTTTTCAAGTGATTAACATGAGGTTTCAGAAGTCCTTAGAATACCTTGGGGTCACTTGTGATATAATTACATCCTACAAGTTTTTGACTATCAAGGTTGTAGGCTTTTGAAAGATGCCTTTGCTGTAGAATTCAGTGAACAAGATTATAGTTCAGGGACTTTTGGAAAATAGGTTTGTATGAAGGAGCTCTGTCTATTTAAAATGACAGGTTACTGACATTGTGGTGCATGAAATTAACTGTTAATGTGGCTGAAGGCCTTTCGACACCTGATTGTGGTGCCCTGTCCCATGGATGTGTCATTTTTCTTATAAATTTTGATGTTTCAGTATTTTTAGATCTTATGTTAATATCAATTCACAAGCCATTGCACAGTTATGAGTTGATGTTAATATGTTTAAATCACTTGGGGAGTGATTTGAGCTGTTATGTTTTGATGTTTAGGATCACTATGGGTGTGTCTTGTGCGGGATTAATATTTTGGGATTGGACTAGGTTGGATTAGATTGGATTTTTTGACAGAATTATATATATAATTAATAAGGTCAAATTTTACCACATATCTAATTTAAATAAAATAAATAAATAGTTAAAATTGATTTAAATATAATGGTAATTCTTTTTTGATTTATTCATAATAAAAGTTCATAAATATAAATTTTATAAAATTATTGATTACAAATATTTATGATAATTTTTCAATATAATTAAATAAGAAATAATGAGTAAAAATAAAGCGACTAATGTTAAATTAGATGAAATTATACTCAAGTTAGGTAGCATTAGTATTAAGTGTTATGACTTTGAGAATATTTACATTAGCACAGTGTGTAAGGGATTAAATTTAAAAGTAGTCTAATGCTAAAGTAGTCCCCTCGTATCCCAAACGCTTGCCTAAACTAATTTAATGCAATCTGTTGTTTTAGTTCAGCACAATACTAGCAAGCAGAAATAAATTGAGAATGAGAATCACATCTAAGGTTCTAAGCAGACACACCTAGGAAAATAAGACAATCACAACTTGAGACAATGTTTATAATTTAGTGAATTCTTTTTCATTTTATTTTAAAAACTAATAAAACTAAACCTAAACAGTCATGTGCACTATAATAGCTCATTCAAGCAATTGTTTAGATTGTTTGCCTTGACTTCATAAATTGAATAAGGCTTAAGTGGAATTGAACGAGTGAGTCTTACATTAACAGACAACAAATGACTGGTACAAGGGCATGAGATTTTTGCTATTTTTTAAAAATAGCTCTTATGAAATCACTCCTGAAGCAATATAGTTAGTCATATGTATAGTAGAAATTGTGTCTTAACTCTAACAAACTAATGTATGTTTCGCTAACTCAATAGGATGAGAAAAATTTGTTGTTTCTTCATACTATTTTTTTATTCTTAAGGAAATCTAGTTCTTGGGCTATACCTCTACATTTAACGACTGATACTTTTCAAATGATGAACCTTTCACGTGTTCTATCTATCAAAATTAACTTTATAGTGATAGGGAAGGTAGTCTTAAATGGCCCTAATGATCCTGTGTTTTTTGTGTCAATCTAAAAACAGGTTTTGTACTGACCAATTTATTACATGCTCTTGAAATGACCATAATAGATCTATACAAACATAAGGATCCTCCTAACATTATCTTAGCAGAGATAATAGTGATAAGGAACACTATTCTATAAATGAGGTTTATCATTCAAGACTTCTAATTACATAAGCATGCAAAACAGAGAGAAGGTACTAAAAATTTGTTTTATGTATCATTTCTTAATTACTTTCAAACTTCTAAATACATTGAAATTGAAAATTTCTGTAGCGTCACTGTGCTATGGGATAACCTTTTTTTATTTATTTATTTTTATTTTTCAGGTATGCTTTCCTTGAAAGATCTTGCCGATACAATTGCTACAAAGTTGCAGGAATGCTTGTTTGTTGGTGCTGAATTGTATGGAAGAAAGTACGATGATCTGCATCCATGCAAAATATTGAAAGTTGTGAAGGCAGATGCAAACAGAACTCAATATGAGGTAACATGGCTTGACAGAAATAAGAAATCAGTGAAAAGTGACTTACTAGATGGAGAAAATATTGTATGGAAGAAGCCGCCTTTTAGTAGAAATTTTTTGAAGTCTTTTATTCGGGAATCTACATACCGAAGTATCCCATGGGTGCTTCACGATAAATTGGCACAAAAACATGATATCTCAAATCAGCCTCCAGTGGAGTTAAGGAGCAAAGTTTTCTTCCAGGATGGGCTTCTGGTCTGCAAAAAGCGTAAAAAAAATGGGCAAGTAAGAAATGATATTATGGAATTATACAGTTTCAACTTACTTGGTTAACAGATTAAGTCTACGAAATAATTTGTCTCATAATTATCATATCTAGGAAGTTAAAGAAGAATCTGGAAAATGTAAAAGGAGCAAAGTAAGAAGTGAGAAAGTAGAAGGCTTAGCAATGGAGAATACTAAGGGAGGTAGGCAAAGAATTTAATCTATTTTTGATGCATCTTATATTGTTTTATTTGTTATTTCATAATTCAATTTGATTGATTACATTCTTGCTTGCAGCAGATTTCTGTATTTGAATTTTCTTTTCCACCTACACTTGGTTTGAGAAGGTTTAGGAGGCTGTGTTTCTTCAGATTTCCTGTTAAAGTTTAACCCTTATTACTCTCTTGTACTTGTAGAAGACAACCAGCCAGAGGAAGAACCTATTAGGTATCCTATTGATGACTTGTTAGTGCTGCCTGGTGCGGATGATCCAGTTTTCACTGATCGTCCCTTACCCTCAAGAGACTTCAATGTTCCAATGGATTGTGTCGGTGATCTTTTAATGGTTTGGGATTTTTGTTCTTCATTTGGTAGGCTGCTACATTTGTGGCCATTCTCACTTGAAGACTTTGAAAATGCTATCTGCCATAAAGACAGTAATTTGGCTCTCATAGTGGAATCTCATTCATCTCTTCTTCGGTTGATCATAAAAGACACTGGTGAAAATGTAATGCCTATAAAAAACAGAAAGCGAAAGGTAAAGGCCAAATGTTTTACTTGTTCTGGAATTTTTTTTGGTTTAGAATTTCCTTGCGAGGAGTTAGATTTTTTCTCATATTAATCATTGTTTCTTCATGTCCCCAGTTGAACTTCTCGAGTCCGGGCTGTTTGATATTAATGATTCTTTTTTATTTTCTCTTGTTTGTCTTTATTCAGATTACGGCAATTACATGGACAGAGTATCTGTGCGATTTCTTGGAAATAATCAATAATCCTGAATTATCCTCTAATATGGCAACCATTAAGCGTGGTCATTATGGCCTTTTAGATGTTAATAGTAAGTTGGGAATTTTACGGGAATTGGTTAATCAAGTCCTTGAGACAGATCTTATTAGGGAGAAGTTGGATGAACGTATTGAACAACGGCGGGCACTTGGATCAACAAGAAGGGAAGAAGCATTGGAAGCAGCTAGAAAACAGAGAGAAGTTAAGGAACAGTTGAAAGCCCAGTCTACTGTCAATGGAGTAGCAAATGGGCATAGTTCGGAGAGCACAAAATGCCCCCTGCTTTTATGTTCAAATGATAATCATGTTAGACAAAATGGAGAAATAACAGAGAAGAAAGTGGCGGAGAACATTTCCTCTAAGCTGAAGAATTCACTGTAAGAAAGGTTTGAGTAACTTTATGTAGAATGGTGCTAAATAACCTCCACCAATTTTCTAACTGCACAATTTTATTCTCAATTGAATCGACAAAGACAGAAATTTAGTTCTGAATACTCCCACATGATTCTTTCTAAAATCTCTCACCCCTACTGAGCCTCCCCCCCTAAACTTTCTATTCTAGATCTTAGTTTGAAACATATTCCTTTTTTTTTTTTTTACAAATATGGACTTTTTTTTAAGTGATGCGATAGATCAACATGAAGTAACTTGTTAGAAGTGAGTTTTAAGTTTGCTTACATCATATCTTTTGGAATAGGATTTGCTTGGTTGGTTACAACTGAACAATTGGATTTGTTCAGAAAACAAAAGTCGAACATGACAAAGATGTTCAGTTAAACTCAAACTATAAAGTAATGTCCCAACATTTAATATTTACCTTTAGTTGACTCTCACAGTTACTTTGGGGTAGTTCAGGCTGTAGTAAATCTTCTTTTTTATTTGTTCTTTATGCACGGATTGCACAAATGCCTGATAGTCTAATAGTCTTTGTAAAAACCTTAGACAGGCAGATAAATGGAAGTTTTTGTTGTTGTGGACACCTGGTTTCTATTTTTTTCAACAGTACTACATAGCTTTATTTTGCATTAGAAAAAAATAAATAAATAAATAACCAGGTCCAAACATAGTTGTTTGTTTTTTCCAACCTCACATCTTTAAGATGTTTGGTTTTGACCTGCTGGATGGAGCCGTTTTCTGCTGAACACCTGTGTTTGTGTCCTTGGAATTTTAGCAGAGGGAAAAGATTAGTAAAACCTTATTTTGTAATTTAATTTTTAGTTTACTCAAAAGTTATGTGATATTTTGGGCTTGAGCTTAAAAGTTGGCGTGTTTATGATAGTTACTGGGGGATAGTAGCACCACGCTTTTGTGTATTAGAGAAATATATTTGACAATGAAGCTTGGCTTGAAACTTGGTATAATTTTGTTACAGTGAAAGTAAGCCTTTGGAAGTTGCTTCAAAGAAGATGTCCAAGAGGCAGAATATAAATGTGAAATTACCAGCAGAAAATGGGAAAAAATTATCTGGTAAAGCACTGAAACAATTGAGGGATGACAAAAAGGAACCAACAGAAATAAGGAGTAAAGAACAGAGGGTGATATTCTCTCTCATATGCAATCTTTTATTTTTTGTTTGTGTGTTATGGTTTGTTCATCTTTGATTAACATTTTTTTTTTCTCTAAACCACAGAAAGAATATTTTGAGCGCGAGATGGAGAAACGGGTCATAAGCACCAATTCTCTGGGTAAAGACAGACATTATAATAGGTATTGGTGGTTTCGACGTGATGGGAGGATATTTATTGAGAGTTCTGATTCCAAGCAGTGGGGTTACTATAGTTCCAAGGAAGAGGTATAATTGCTGAATACATATGTCTATGGTCCTGATCTTTTACTGACTATATCTGATTTTGTACTTGCTCCACCTGTTCTCTTTGAACAGCTTGATTTATTGATGGGTTCACTGAATTGTAAGGGTGAGAGAGAAAGGGCTTTTCAGAAACAATTAGAAAAATTCTACACCAAAATAAGGTAAGTTTTGTTCTTTTCTTATAACAGCAAAGTGATTGCCACACAATACATTCATCACTTTTTTCCTTTAGTTGATCGTATCTGGCTTGTGCTGATGTGAGATTTTTTATATACTATTATTTTTCTTTTTAATAAAAAAATCAAGAAGCTTTTTGGTTCACCTAAAAATTTTGCTATACTCGAGTGAATTTAGGGTGACACAGTACATAATAACTAAATATTCAAGGAATAAGGAAAACTTTTATTATTCTTTATTGCTATGTATGTACTATGAACTGATCAAAAAAGCAATCAATGTCTATGGAGAGTAAGTACTCTGAAAATTGCTGGTGGTGTTTGCTGTCATCATATGATTTGGATGAAGCCTAGAATAATAAGCTTCTCTGAGGTAAAATTATTGAATTTTGTTCCCATTGAGTGCAAAATGCACGTGTAACTGACTTTACAGCCAGAACTGCGATAATTTTTTATTTCTATTATCGGTAACATCTGAGCATATGTTCATATCTGATACTAATTTTAACATTTGACCTGCAACACTTACTCTGGCAGTGCAAGTTTAATGTATCTGCCATGTATTCTTTGGATTTTGTTGATAAAGCATTTCCTAATGCATTTTTGCAGCTCGGAATTTGAAAAGAGGTCAAAGAACATGGTCGACATGATTGCACTGGAAGAGGCTGTGCTTCGGAGATCTACTCGCGTACGGGCACCACCTAGAGAAAATCCTGCTAACGCTTTTCTTAGATATGTTAACAAGTGGAAGGAAGACTGATACAGATTGGGTTCATTATTGGAGGCAAACTGATTAAACTTGATGTGGTATTTGAGGCACGCTAATTAGGACTGGGCACAATATTTGGAAATTGAATTTCCATCTGGTTTAGATTAGGGACTTAGTAACCATTAGTGATCTGGACTGGGATATTTTGTATGGGTGGAATTTTTGGAATGGGGTTGGCAGGGGCAAAGGCAAGGGCAGGGAAGGAGCAATTTTTTCTTTCAAATTGTTTCCACTGAGGTGGCAAGCATGTAATTTTGCTTGATGCTCAGATTTTTGTTAACATACATGTGACATTCTTTGATTGTATTGGCAATCAGTTGAAAATCAATAGGTAATTTTTTGCATTTTCTGCTTGAATTATGCCAAAAGATGATGATATAAATTAATGTGAGAAAATGGTCAAGTTTTGTGGTTTTAGAAAATATGTTTTAAGGATAAATTATTGTATCTGTGTCTGTCGGTTACATAAGGTTAGTTTCCAAGCTCTTGAAATGGGAGACGGTTGGGTAGTAAAAAGAAAAGAATAATATTACACTTACAACTTTTTTTTATACAAATTGATATGACAATTTTATATGTTTTGTGGTTTTACATGTTTGTCATGTAATTTTTTTTAATTATTTAATTTATTTTTAATTTAAAATCATCTAATCATTAATTTAAAATACTATTCAAAAGAAAAAGAATACAAATTTATTTTGATAAAAATCTTGAGATACTTAAAAAAAAATTATATAAATTAATGTAACAACTTTACATATTTGTCATGTAATTGCTTTTAATAATTTAATTTATTTTTAATTTAAAATTACTCAATCATCTTTTATCACATTAATTTGTATTAGAAATTTTGTGTAGAAAGTGTAATATTACTCAAATAAAAAAAAATACAGATTTATTTTGATAAAAGTCTTGGGATACTTAAAAACTTTGCTACAATGAAGGGGTGAACAATGCATGGTCACAATAGATGGTCCATATATACAAGGCCCGATGTCCCATCAACGATTCCCAACAGGCCCAGCTTAAGCACCTTTACTTGTCTAGGGCCCCAAAAAAATAGGGCAAAAAAAAAAAAAAACTTAAATTTGTTATAATTTTTTTTGAATATATTTATAAGAATATCATTATCGTATAATTTTCTATTCAGGTCATCCCAAGGGGCCAACAAAAAAGGCTAAAAAAACATAAATTTGTTATAAGTTTTTTACATATATTTACAAAAGTACTATTGTTATATAATTTCTCATCAAATTCAATCTTCTACATATCTCTCTCAAACATTTCAGTTGAAACACTTACAAATTGCCGACTCTATTTTTCCGTGTTGAAACATATTGTTGACTACTTCTAGTCAAGGTCTTTTTAATGTACTCACAAATATATTAAAAAATCTTGAACTTGATATAAATAATGTGAGAGGACAAGTCTAATATGAAAGGTAAACAACAAAGTGTGCAAAAAAGATTATTAGATATAAATTCTAGAACATTTTATGCATCATGTGGTTGTCACATTCTTAATTTAGTTCTTTATGATATGACTAATTCATATGCTCATGCTATTACATTTTTTAGCGTAACACAATGCACATACTCATTATTTTCTTGTTCTACAAAACGATGAAATTTTTTGCAAGGTCATGTTTCTAATTTGGCACTTAAGTCATTATCACAAACACGTTGGGAAAGTCGTGTTGAAAGTGTTAAAGCAATTAAATTTCAAACTAAAAAAATAAGAGATGTTTTATATCAATTAGCAGAAACTAGTGAAAATCTTAAAACAAAAAGTGAAATTATTTCTTTAGTAACATATGAGATTGAAAATTTTGAATTTCTATTAGACATGATTATTTGGTATGAAATGTTATTTGATGTTAATAAGGTTAATATATATTTACAATCTAAAAATATGGACATTGTTGTTGCAATAGATAAGTTTGTAATACCCTCACCAAAGAGCGTCAAAGGTACGTAAGATTGTATATTTCATTCTCATACCCTTAATATTAATTCTTTAAAATTGCCTTAAAGGAGATAAAAAGAATTAGTGTTAAATCTTTACTAGGGGTAAAATGGT
>WYDK02118157.1:5840914-5863334 GCA_009867345.2 Toxicodendron radicans
ATTGATTAATTCATATACAATTTTTCTATTATTACCTATTTGTATATGATTTCACTCAGTGTTTCCATAATTATAATTATATTTGATAAATTAATTGTATAAAATCTTATAAATATTTAAAATTATATATAAATAAATAAATAAAATAATAAATAAATATATATATATATAAGGACGGGCCTAGAACGGGCCGGGCTAGGTACAGGTATGGGCCGAGCTTTGACGATACCCGTACCCGACCCATACCCTAGAGCTGGCCTGAAAATCAGACCCCAGCCCGGCCCACTACCCGATTTTTTCGGGTAAAGCCCAATCCATTCGGCCCGGGTCGAGTACCTTATGGGCCAGGCCAAATGCCCATCCCTAATAATCACAGTATAGAATTGCATCTTCCAATGACACTAATCAAACAAAATTTTACTGTCCAAAATATTTTCTCTCCGTAGACTTTTAATGGATTTTCTAATTCTTTCAATATTTAGAAAAGTAAATATTTTCAATCTCACATTCATTTATTCTAATATTCTCAAAATCTCTTCTAATAGTTTGTAATTTATTAGAGCGTACTTTTCCTTTGCCCTAGAACTTTATCTACAAGATATCCTAAGCTTCTTTGGCGCCGATATCTTCACAAATTCTTGAAAGTATATCGTCTGATAACATCTGCTGCAAAATAAGTAGAGCTATTGACCCTTTTGTCGGTTAACTTCCAGCACACTCTGTTCTTTAAAGCTAGACGTCTCTTCTAAAATGTTGAACCCAAACTTGACTATATCCATAAATATTTTATTGAAAGAGAGTCCTCAATTCACTGTGCCAATAATTATATTTTATGTGATAAAAAATATTGGGTAAAAATTTACTTTTTAATTAAAATCAACCAATTATCTTTTACCACATAAAGATGTATGAAAAATAATATATGTATAATATTATTATTTGATAAAATAAACCAGAAATCTCTATGATATCAAGGAGAGTACACGGCTTTAGGAGCTAGATTTCTCCTTCCTTCAAACTCTCAAATCATAGTGTTTGGTGCTTTTCTCAAATGGAAGGAGCCATGCCTACTTATAGAATATGACAAGGTATGCAATTTGGTTAGCTGAATTTGTGGTCACTTCCCCAGTAAACACCAGCCCTTGTTGTGTTGTCTTCATGGCATGGTATGCATGCAAAACCGACTTGCTAGAAGGCTTCTGATTTGTTCAGCTGAGTTGCAAGGTTCCCTTTAAACGTGGTTGACGCTGGCTTGTTTTCACAGATATTGAAAGACTAATTTATCACTCAACTGTTAAATTAAAAAGATTTTAATTACTTGAGTAGGTGATTGCCAGTTTCTAAAAGGTCAGGTAGGTCTATGTAATTTTCCCTTAATGTAATTACCCTAGATATATATTAAAATCTTAAATCAGTAACATTTCTTTATATCAACTTAATTACCATAATTTAATTAATGCCCCAAAATTGGAAAAATATTCTAAAATGACATTGTTGACAAAATAAAGTCACGATCGCAGTGATTATACTAGAATACTACCAACACAGACCAGTTGCAAAAACAATCTGCCGCAAGTTAAATAAATATTAGGGAGTAATAAAAAGATTAAAAAGAAATTGATTTACAATGATAAAGATGGTTATTATCTAATCACAAAATCTGCACATTAGGGGCAAACCAGAACACTGGTGATGAGGAATATCTGAAATACTGTTTTATGAAATAACCAACAAAAGATGAACACAAGACCTATTCAAACAAATACCTTGTACAGGACTAATGAAGAGATGCTTTTAGTCTACATTATCTCGACTACACCGCGACTGATAATGCTTCCCTTGTTGAGATCTTCGAAGGCTTGACCGACCTCCTCAAATTTGTATTTTCTTGAAACGGCATTTTTGAGATTGAAAATACCTGTTTCAGCAAGTTTAACCAACTTGGGAAGGTCTTGTCTAGCTCTGCCTCCGTAGGAACCGATCACCTTTATCTGCTCCAAGGGATCATTGCATAAAGGTCAGTATGAAATCAATATATGGAACATATTGCCACTCAAATTATGCTTGGAAATGATCAAATGTATATGATTCTAATAATGTGAATTGAACCTGTCAAAGCAAAGGTAATGTGAAATTAACATACAGGATCAACTCGAGATCAAACTAAGTTGATGCCTAAGTTTGTCTGAGCCCAGTCACCAACTTAAAAATGCAAGCAAGAAAGCGAGAGAGCCTATTCATTTTATGAAATCATCTAAAATACAATAAAGAACAGAAAATGGAAGCTTCTGGAAAGAATAAAGCAAGAAGAGAAAAAAGACAAAAAGGCGGAGGAAGGCAGGCATGCCATCAATTCTGCAGCGAAGGTACTTCAATCCATGCTAATGAGTTGAAGAACAAAATAATGTCCTTTTTTGGCCAATTACCAGGCTCTATGCTAATGAGTTGATCTGAGTTTGTGATATCATCTCACTCTTGCTGCAACACAAGGCTGGCCCTTGAAATCACCATATCATCTCACTCTTGCTGCAACACAAGGCTGACCTTCGAAATCACAATATTTTTTTTCATAAATAATCACCCTCTATCCCAAGAAATTCTAACTTGTTAATTTCTTCCAACTTTAAACTGTTATATCTGTAGATACCATGGATTACAAGACCTGTTCTCTCCCAACTAGTCATGACGATAGCTTGAAGCTTGACTTAGCCCTCTAATGCTCTAGAGAGTTTAGGTTGAGAGGATTCTCAAACTCCCTCATATGTCCCTATTTAATTGTGCTTACAATTCTAGCCCTCTTACTACCACAATAAGGCACAAATATGAAGTCACCCTTCACTTATTCGTCAACCATGTTCACCAATTTGGAACACCCAAAGGCCAACGACTGACTTTCGTTTGGGTAAAGGGTAGACCCCTAGGCATAATGGCAACCTGAAAAAAAGGTAGGCATGTGTGGGTGCCTAAAATCATGCCACCTAGAAAGTGTGACACCTAGCTTATATATCAAGAAAACCCACGAGGTTATTATTAAAATAAAAGAAATCAAGGGAGTTTGAGAATCCTCTTGGTTTTGGTTTAGTCTTAGCACAACCCCAACCAGTTTGGAGAATGTGTAGTGTAATCCATCACAGACCTACACTAGACATAGATCCTTGGAGTTAAGGTCTTGCGCTACCGGAATGACCTTCATACAACATTTAGCCCCCTATAGACTCCTTTGGCTAGTCAAGGGGACCACACCCCGTTAACAAGAATTCAACGCCATCACCTTTAACATATATAGTACAAAATTACGGACAAATGAACCTGATAAATGAAAGGAGGTAAATCATGCATGCAAGGGGATACAGAAAAAATTGAGTAAGAACCCTAAAAGAGAATTCTAAAAAGAATATCCTGGGAAAAGAGTGAATATAGGAAAAAATGTATGAAGCAAGGTAGTAGCTGCCATATTGTGGTCTAAAGGAGAAAAGAATAATTGTAAGGGGAGATTCTTCCCAGATCCACATAGCAAATTGGCTTCTCAAACATTGCCATCAAGGTTTTATTCGCATCATCTCTGAAGACTCAATATAGGAAAAAGAACAAGAGGGCAGTTGGGCGCTTTTAGATTATTGATTGACCATATAAGGTACATAGACATTAAAAAAGTTAAAGAAATCAGTATGTAGAATAAATAATACAAAATGTTGACCAAGAAGTTGTGACACAGAAACCAGTAACTTACCGTGTAGTTAGTTTGGAGGGAGCTAATAACAGATAAAATGTCTAAGAGAAGTTATGATGAGATAGCACCTATGGAAGTTTACACGTGGCTCAGAGTATGAAGATGTTAAGGATTGAGTACCAGCATAGCAGCTGTAAAAGCTATGAAACAGTGAGGATATAAATTTGTTGAAGGACCACGGTTTCTTAAATGTTTCTTCAAAGGTAGATTCGTTTTTCAGTATGTACCAAGTTATGTATCGAGTATTCCAACAAACAGGTGAATATCTAGGGGAGGTCAATGAATTTTTGGGTATTAAAAAATTGAGGTATGTGTTTTCAACGACTACAATCATATTAAGGTATGTGCTTATCATTAACTACAATCATCAAGTACATAACCCAATTTAAAACTTGAACACCAAGGATTGGTTGAGGTAATTTTATTTAACCAAATATATAGATCAATAAAAAAGTACTATAATCATCAAATTCAGAAGTATGTGCTTTTCATTGAGATGCCAAGAAAAATATTCAGGTTGGTAGTTTTTTGTAAATTGTAGTGTAACGTCTTTTTCGAAGTATAAATATATTAGACTTACCAAATTAACTTCACATCATAGCTATAGAATTAAGCCTATTATTGAATTAGTAACAATGACAAAGTCAGCAATAATGGAAATTAGAAATAAAACTCAAATCTTCCAGTCCTCCAACACACAGATATTTGAACAACTTATTTCATTATTTTGTTTGGATCAATATTCTTATTTTTCATAAATACAAAGAACAAAGAAGGATCATTTACCAAAAATAGGTATAAAAAGCTATTCTGAAGAACTAGGGACATCAAACAAGTTCTCCACCAGAACATGGCAAACAAAATGATTAAAGAAGTCTCCTTTACATTTTTTATTCTGATTAGCTCTCGAAGTTTAATACTACAAATCTGCATAATCGCATATCAGATAATAAATAAACCAAAATACACATTAACCCAAAACGCCTTCCAATTCATATATCTATGCATACGTATACATATATGAAAGCTTTTGAAACCAAGGCTGAGACCCAAAGGAGATGTCAGTGACCAAGAAGTTACTACTGAGAAACTAACTGTACCAACTTAGCTCACAGAACTGCAAGCAGTCCGTCCAACCAACATTAAACACCAAGGTTCAAAAACAGCATAACTACAGAATCATAACAGTCTATAACACATTACAAGGACAACAAGGAGACAGTAGATTTACTTCCTGCAGAAATTAACACCTTTTCTTTTTAGATTTTACAACTTTCACATTTTCTGTATTTCATCTTTGGGTATAATTTTACATTGGCGGATAAAGTTTACCAAAATATCTATAATTTTTCTCCACCTTTCTTTTTTCTTATTATCCTAAAGATGCTAATTTCTTGCACTTGAACAAGGAAAAAGTAAACCATGAGAATATGTGCATTTGAAAGAAATCAAAATGGTGTTATAAATACAGTTGTTTCTACCAAATTGATTTATCGAAAACTACAAAGTAATTAATGACTATATGCAGCACAAAATACATACCTTTCTACGAACAAGACGATTTATATCTATCTCCCCAACAGCACCTGATTGTGTAAGTCCAATCATTACAGCTTTCCCTCCATCTTTGACACTCTGAGTGCACTGCAAAAAAGTCTGAGGCTTTCCCAAGGCTTCCACAGCAACATCAACACCCAGTCCTCCAGTTATTTCCTGACAAAAACAATGTTAATAAGAAGCTGTGATAACCTTAAAAAAAATGTGTGAATGAATCAAGAACGTAGTTATCTAGAGGTTTAGATAAAAAAAGGCCCTCTACCAAAATCCAATTTACCAGTTTATTCGTCAAGTAGAGACAACCATGCCAAGAATAGTATTTATATTATACAGAATGATTTTTTACCATTCAAAATACGATCCACTAAACAGGTTCATAAAGAAATAGGGGTTTTATCTTTTTTCTCTTTCTTTTTTGGGCATAACTAAAAGAGCATAATTTGCAAACTTTGACATATCAGACGATCAGATATATACATGCAATAGTTTTAATCAGAAACAGACAAAATTTGTTTTAACTATAGAAAATTGAAAAAAAAAAAAAAATTACATGTCATCCAAAAATGCTAAGTGCTGTTTACAATTTCTAATTTGAGCAGCTGTCAAAATAATTCACAAAATTAGTATCCTCACATATATTGAAAATCAGACACAAAGTGTACAATTATAATCCAAACACCTTTGTTGATCAAGATGGACATAACATTAACTTAAACCCGTTTGCCGATTACGGTGGATAAAGAAGAAACTTATCCTGAGATTCTTTTGACATTGAGGCACAAGAAAAGTTAAAAATCAAACTCTCTCACTAAAAGATTAATCTCTGGAAGAATCTTCAATCGTTCTTTTTCCATCTAGTTTAATCACCCAAGAAGCAATGAAAACCATGTAACCTCACACCATTTTAGCCAAAACTAATAGGAGGTACTTTTAATGGAATTTTTTAACCTCAATGGAGTCTTTAATGAATTTTGGAACTCATTGGACTATTTTGTCATTAAGTCAAATTTTATGAGTGTCGAAAAATTTACCCACAATTTTTTATATACTTTTGGTTCTTTGGATATATGTTGGTATTTAGGGCTACATCTTGAGATTATCTGGAAAAGGCATTTATTAATCTACCACAAAAACTTGCACTTCTTAGATTATCTTAAATCCGAAGCATTATTAATCTTTGTATTTTTGTAGAAGCCCAATATTCCATTATAATAGCTAATTAAAAATTTACCAAAAGAACAAGGTTCAGGATTTTTCTTCTTTTTTTTTAATCTTTTTGTCTCTGCCTTACCTTACCATATGGAAAAGATGATTGAAGGAACATAGAGAGGAAAAACAGATATAATGTTGAACAATCATTAATGCAAAGAGTTTAACATTATAATAAAGAGACGACAATTAGAATTTGAAACCTACAACCCCACCATTGTGAACAGCCCAATCAAGAAACATTTCAAGATTCAAACAGAATAGCTTTCGGTTACATCGGCTCTAATTATGCATGCGAAAACAACTTGAACTTATGAGAACATGACAACAATGGATTCAAACTCAAAATTATTATCATCTAAAAGATTATGTTATTGAAAATGCAAAGGTGAAGATAGTAAGAAATAAAAAGTTGAAACAAAAGTAAAGCAAAACTTATAGAGCGGAAAAATGAAAACCAAAAATTAAGCTGGAAAGAGAGAGACATCGCATACAACCAAGGAAAACAACCAAAAGAATTGTGGACCGGAATGACATGATTGACTTTCGGAAATAGCAAAAGAAATCTATGGTCATGACTACCCTCTCCGGTGAACAAAATGGGGAAAAAAATTACAAATCTAATTTATGCAAGTGAACGAAAGTATAGCAGTATAAGTAATTTCATTTAAAAAAAATAACTAAGTTAGAAGAAGAAAATTAAATAATTTTATTTAGGAGAAAACGAAACTAAATAGCGGTTAGTCCACAAAGAGAGTTGCAGCTCAATAGACAAGATTAAATTAATTATTTGAAGTAGAAGTTCCACATCTTGTTAAAAACCTAAAGAAATGTATTGAGCACATACTCTAATTTTTTCAACAGCATCTTCTTGTATAGCATTAACAGTGTGAGTGGCACCAAAAGTCTTAGCCTTCTGCAGTTTTTCATCATGAATATCCACAGCAATAATATCAGAGGCTCCAAATGCTCTTGCTATCTGCAAACAACTGGACCATATGATCTAGTCATGATTATGTTGGAGCTGGCCCCACTGAAATGGAGATTACATCACCCAAAGTAACTCCAAAATTATTTTTTAATAAATTCATTATTTATTTTTTAGTATATGCAGTCCTCTCAATCCAATACTACAATATACACAAAACATCAATATATATACTGCAGCCCTATCCAATCTAGTATAATCCCAAAAAATTAGTCCAGTCACTGATAGAACACCGAGACCCATCACACAAGTTTACAAGAAGAGGAAGAAAGGGAATAATTAGTTATTAGACCTTTTTTTGTGAACTGGAGTTTGTTAGTAGAGTGGCCACGTGGCAGCATCAAAGAAAGAATAGTGTAGGGACAGCTGGGATAAGATTGGGCATAGACTTTGTAATGGGCAGAGAATGTTTTAGTGGGAGGTTCCTAGCACCTCGAATGGCTAGTGTTATCCTTTATTTTAGCTTTTTCTTTACTTGTTCATGAAGAGTTTGTTTATTTCATACATCAGTAAAAATCAATACAGAATTATAGAAGTTCATTCATTGTGACTTGCATCTAGTTTGATTTTTTTTCTGTTACTCTACTAGAGAATTCCTGCTGTGGGTTATTGACGCAGCAGAAGAGTTGTAGGGCGATTAGTTCTCAACAATTAGGGCTAGAATAAGGTGATAGTGGTTGGAACAACAGAAAATAGAAAAGTTAGTGGGTGAGATGTTGGTAGCTAGAATCATACAATCCAGTACCAATCCATTTTATAGTCCAGTATTGTTACTTAAAAAGAAAAACATCACTGTACCAAACAAATTTCATATTCCTTCTATCGATGAGTTGTTGGATGAGCCTTGGGGGAGCCACCATTTTTTTCTAAATTAGACCTAAACTCTGGGTACCATCGGATTAGGATAAGGGATGAAGATGTGGCCAAAACAGCATTTAGAACCCAAAACAGCATTATGAATTTTTAGTCATGCCTTTCGGCTTGACTAATGCTCTTTTTACCTTCCAATCTCTCATGAATCAGATTTTTAGGCCTGTCCTAAGGAAGTTTATCCTCGTCTTCTTCGATGACATCTTGATTTACAGCCTCGATTCCGTTACTCATTTGCTGAATTTGAGACAAGCGTTACAGATTCTGCAGGACCATGAACTGGTGGTTAACCGAATAAATGTCTACTTGCCCAAGAAAAATTAGAATACTTGGGACGTCTTTCAGCCAAGGGAGTGGAAGAATATCCAAAGAAGATAGAGTGCATGTTATAATGGCCAGTGCCTAAAAGTGTGAAAAGCCTGAGAGGGTTTTAGGGTTGACAGGTTATTATCGAAGATTTGTTAAAGGATATGGCCCAATTGCATATCCTTTAACAGAACTACTCAAGGAAGCAATGATCTCTGTACTAGTTTTGGCAATAACCAATTTTGATCAATCCTTTAGGGTGCAAACAGATGCTTCAGGGCATGGAATGGGGGTTGTATTAGTGCAAGATGCAAGGCCAATTGCATTTTTGAGCAAGGCTTTTCCCCACAAGCAAGGCAAAAATCAGTATATGAACGAGAGCTGATGGCCATTGTATTTGCAGTTCACAAATGGAGCCACTATCTTCTAGACAAGAAATTTGTTATTAAGACTGACCAGAGAAGTCTAAAACTTCTAATGAATCAGCAAGCCAAGACCCCAGAACAAGAAGTGGATTTCGAAGTTAATGGGGTATTCTCTTGAAATCCATTATTACCCTGGTAACTCTAATAAGGTAGTTGATGCTTTGTCTAGAAGAGGAGGAGAGGAGATGAATGTTATTTCAATTGCTCAATTAAATGAATATGAAGACTTAGCTGCTGAGGCTCAACAGGATCCTAAGTTGAAGATCATTATCCAAGATTTATTCTTTAACGCCAACAGTAGGCCACATTATCTCCTCCGAAATGGTTGTCTACTTTACAAAGGCAAGTTAGTGATTCCTAAGTCCTCCAAATTCATCCCTAGATTGATCGAAGAATTCCATTGTATGCCAAGTGGGGGGCTTTCTGGATTCTTTAGAACAAAGGGTAGCTGGGGTAGTATTTTGGGAGGTAATTAAAAAAGATGTGCAAGATTTTGTGAGACCCTATGCCACATGCCAATTGAACAAACACGCAGCACTGAAGCCTGCGGGACTCCAGCAACCCTTACCAATTCCCACTCGTTTATTTGACGATATCACTATGGACTTCATTGGAGGTTTACCCAAAACCCAAGGTCATGACACTATACTGGTGGTGGTCGAAAAGTTAACTAAATATAGCCATTTTATCTTACTTTGCCATCCTTATAATGCCAAGGAGGTTGCTGCAGTTTTACAAAGGAAATTGTGAGACTTCATCGATTTCCTCAATCGTGTCTTAAAGCATATTTACGGTGTCTTAAAGCATATTTATGAGTCAATTTTGGAAGGAGCTCTTCAAATCAGTTGGCACTACTCTTAAATTCAGCTCTGCTTACCATCCACAAACAAATGGGTAGACAAAGGTGGTCAATAGATGTCTTAAAGCATAATTACGGTGTTTCCGCAACAACCAACCTCGGCAGTGGCCTAAATGGCTCCCTTGGGTTGAGTTTTGGTTCAACACCTCCTATCACAGTTCTACTTCTATAAATATGACTCCATTCAAGGCACTTTATGGTAGGGAAGCACCTATCCTATTGAAGTTTACAGAAGGTCCTTCTGTGGTCGAGGATGTTAATCAACAAATCTTGGAGAGGAATGCTCTCTTGAAAGAGCTCAAGAATAATCTCACTGTAGCATAGGGACACATGAAGGAGTATACTGATAACCACATAAGGGAAGTTAGTTTCCAGCCAGGGGATTTAGTTTATTTGAAGCTCCAACCATACAAATTCAAATCCTTCATCAGGAAACTCAATGAAATGTTAAGTCCCAGATTTTATGGTCCCTCTGAGGTATTGGAGAAAGTTGGGGAGGTTGCCTATAGACTTGCTTTGCCTGCAACAGCTTGCATTCACTCGATTTTTCATGCATCTCAACTCAAACACAGTTTGCGTAACTCAGTGCCTATACAACCTCTCCCTGACTTTGACTTCCTGACTGAAGATCAGGAGCTCACAGTTCAGTCTGAATCAGTTCTGTCAATTCAAACTCTCTTGGATGGATCTAGTGAAGTTTTCATTCAGTGGAAGGATCTACCTTCCTTTGAGGCGACATGGGAATCCTATGATGTCATTACTAATCAATATCCTCACTTTCACCTTGAGGATAAGGTGACTCTCCTAGATAGGAGAGGGTATTGATAGAACATCAAGACCCATCACACAAGTTTACAAAAAGAGGAAGAAAGGGAATAATAAGTTATTAGACCTTTTTTTGTGGATTGGAATTTGTTAGTAGAGTGGCCACGTGGCAGCATCAAAGAAAGAATAGTGTAGGGATAGTTGGTTATAAGATTGGGCAGAGAATGTGTAATGGCCAGCGAATGTTTTAGTGGAAATTATAGTGGAAGGTTCCTAACACCTCAAATGGCTAGTGTTATCCTTTATTTTAGCTTTTTCTTTACTTGTTCATGAAGAGTTTGTTTATTTCATATATCAGTAAAAATCAATACATAATTATAGAAGTTCATTCATTGTGACTTGCATCTAGTTAGATTTTTTTTCTGTTAATCTCTAATGAATTCCTGGGGTTCCTAACAATCACCAATCCTGTCCCAGCTCCCAAATGCACCCTACTTACATCAAGATGCATTCAGGCTTTAGATTAGAAAGCCAACAATTCCAAAGACATGCACCTAAATGATAGATGAAAGACCACCCAAACCAAGGATGGTACTGTTTAAGGCCTCAAAGGAGCTTTCTCCATCTAGTATAGGCAAGAAACCTAATGAAACAATAATTATAATTCAAATTTATTTATCATATAATTTTTTTCAAATACAACATATTGATCATTAACATGATGTGACAAAAAAAAAGATTGTCAATACAACAACAAAGTGGTACAAAGAAATAGGTTGGACATAAATCTACTCAAATATGTCAAGTGGATATATGTGTCTAGTTTTTGTGCTCCCAATCAAACTAAGGATCCTTATGAGGATGTGCAAGTAGATTTATTTCATTATTCCAAAAATTAAAATTTATGGAAGCATAAACATAGATGGGCCATGTTATCATCTTTGTTGCTTCCAGCAATGAAAATATCATTACCTCAACTCCAAAATCCAACTCCTATATCCGCTGGAAGTCCAAAAATTGTTAGTTATTACTACACGTGGAGCTTCATTTTCATTGACAGTGGGAGAGCAATGCAACCAACATTATATGGCTGAATAGATTAGTCTTCTGTGGAAGGAAAATGAACAAAGAGAATAATTAGCCTCTTTCTCCATCAGTTCCAGCAGTAAAAGATAATTATTTGATAGCACCAACCAGCAAAGGCCAGTGTGCATCTTCAAGAACCCTGTCTTCATCCAGATATCACTTAAACACCTTATATCGTGCAGATAGCACCTTTCATATTGCATCTAGACTTTTGCTTGCCAATGGACTTGTTTAGTAGCAAAATCAACAAAGCAAATGAATGGTTCCGGTATACCTTCTGATTTAGACATGTCTTGAGCTTTTTGTTAGGTTTCTCTCAGGGCCCATCATAAGTACTCTTCTGGCACCCCCATTCTTCCCTCCAAAGATAGTTGCAACCCACCCTGTCGGGCCCAAGCCCTCTTGCATAAAATTGCTAAATCCTAACCTTTTTAATATTTCTATTACCTTGCTAAAAGAACCCTGAAATTGATCTCTCCCTATTTACTCAACTGAGTTGCGTAATATAAAACTGGTAACCAAGTTAAGTTTTTTTCTAATATCATAGATGAGCTTATTTAACCCTATAAAGCATTTAATATAAGACCAAACTTTAAAAATATTTATAGAGTTAAACCCATTCAACATATTTTCAAATGAATGAAAAAACATAAGTCTAGTTTTACAATTGCTTTTCAAAAAACTAGCCTTTCTACTGCCCATGTATCCTAAGGGTCGAATTAACCAGTTTTTCCTATGCTACTTTGCTTTTATTGCATGTGACTTTCACACACCTAATCCCTTCCAATAACATCTTTAGTTACCCAAAATGATTTCATCATTATCTCTTCTGCATACCAACTCTTGAAATTTCAAATTTAAACTTCGACCTCCTATATCCTGAACATCATTCCTGAATTCTTTATTAAGAAGTGTCTATTTTTAAGGCTCTAATAAGCAAATAATAGGGAGAATGGTGGATCAACATAGGTCCATATTGGCATTTATTAAAAATTAAAAGACTGTTTATTAGGCCACAAACATTCGAATGTCAGAGTTTCAAGAACAACTCTTCTTTACACGCGTATCTCTTGGCTTCTAAATGTGTGACTGTTAGGAATCACACATTGGGAGGGAAAATGGTGAGCATGTGAGTTATAAGTGTTTGATCACCCTCCCTTGGCAAGCCGAATTTCCAAGGAGAGTTCTACCCAAATCCACAAAAGGCCCACTAACCAACCCAATTCCTATCATTTTGGTGGTGGGTTCCTATCAAATGGTATTAGAATATGATCCTACGCCTGCGTGGCAAGCTGACCCATGGCAGACTGGCCTTGGGCCCGGTTGCTACCCCGAAGAAGGGCGGATTGGCCCAAGGGAAGGGGATCTGCGAAGTCACCCAAGTGGTAAAGAAGCCGACATGGACATCGGTTGTGAAAGCGTGGAAGTGTTAGGAATCCCATATTGAAAGGGAAGGGTGGGCATGTGGGTTCCCAAATGAAGGAGATCTGCGAAGTCACCTAAGGGGTAAAGAGGCTAACATGGACGTCAATTGCGAAAGCATGGAGGCATTAGGAATCCCACATTGAAAGGGAAAGAGGCGAGCATGTGGGTTATAAATGGCTTGGGCACCCTCCCTTGGCAAGTCACTTTTCCAAGGAGAGTTCTATCCAAGTCCACAAAAGGCCCACTACCTATCCCAATTCCTATCAATTTGGGAGTGGGTTCCTATCAGTGACACATGATTTTTCCTTTTACCATTCATTAACATGAAAACAAACTCAATTGTTCTGTAATCTAATTTTACTAAACTTCATAAAGTTGCAATTCTTCATACCGTATAGAAAATGACGTATTATCATAATACGGCATCCTGAAAAATCCTCCATCTCGAATCATGAAAATGCCCTTACTGCATCCAAGGTTTTCAAAAGTCATTACAAGAACCACCTCCTCATTGATGATACGTTTGGAAAACCCTAAACTCACTTTTAGAAGATGCATAACCCTGAAAAGCTTTAAAGACTATAAACCACCTTCTGCATCTCACTAAAGTTAATTGAAAGCCTATGTTCTCCCCTTGGTTTATATCAACTCAACAAGCAATCACCTCATGCTCCTATTCTTTTAATTGGATAGAATTGCCTAGTTTCAAGCAAGTTCATATAGGTAATATGTTTCAACTTAAACAGAAAAGATAATCAGTCATAAAATATATGGCAATGGAAGGAAGGATTATATAACTCTTTGAAGAAATCCAAAGGGCAATTTGACAATAAAAGTCTCGTTACTTTCTAGGAATCCAAAACTTAAAACAAAAAAATGACGAATAGAGGTGGAAGTGATCGCGTAAGGACTCATTAATCTCACATTCTGTTTGATGCGTAGCAAATCCGGTGTAATGTGATAATAAACATTTGTAAGTCATAACCAACTTTTCGTCTTTAACAATTTCAACTGTTGTTTGTCTTTGGATAGACTTACTCTATGTGATATGTTTAGATTTAATGAAACAGTGTACTCGATTTCAACAGTAGTTCACTTGGAAAAAAAATGATTTTCACAATCATCCAATGTCATATAGAACGTTTGACAAAACTGACAAAAGAGATTATAGGAGCTAATTAAGTTTGTGTCATAACAAAATATATTATTCGTTACCTTGAACCAACTCCACCAATTCCAATCACAGCCACAGAGTCACCAGGACGAACCTCAGCTGCATGAGCCATAGCACCATAAGCAGTGAACACAGCACATCCTAAAATTGCAGATTCTGTGTACGGTAATGATTCCGGCAAAACAGTTAATGCATGTGCTGGCACAACACAGTATTCAGCAATGCCTCCCATACTATACATGAATACTGGTTTTCCTACATGATGAAGCATATCTTTTAGTAATTCAAACAAAAAATAGACATTCCAGAATAATAAGGATACAAGTTATAAAAAACAAAGGAGATAGGTAAATAATCATCGTCAAAGTTTTCATGAAAGGTAAAAATAAGAAACTACAAAGCATTCAACTAAGGAAGAAGTCATTCTGGATTTGTGCTAGCAACAATTACTAATCACATACCAATCAACCATAGACCTATTTTCAGGGAATATTTACAGCCATCTTGTCAGAGGCACATTGCCTCAAACAAGTTCAAAATGATTCCTACTTGCAAAGTGGATTCTCACCAAATGCCTAAAACCCTATTCAACCACTGAATTTTAACAGGAAACTTTCATCATAGTATTATATTGTTGAAATAGAGATTTGTGTAGAGCAAATGTATAGCAGTCCACATGAAGTAATTACAGTACCAGTGAAGGACCATAAACCATATCAATATTTTTTAAACAAAACTTCTTTCTTGTACAAAAGGATTGTATGTCATGAGAACAAACACAGATAAACATTCAAAATAAAGATGATATGTAAACAAGTTGTAGGGATCACCACATACCAAGGGACATATTTCTACCAAGTAGAAAGCATGCTATGGAGGTAAGCATATAGCTCTTTTAGTATTTCCAAAAGCTTGAAAGCAAGATCAATTATCACTTTTTTGTTTATCTTGGTGATGGGAACACCACCCAAGATGCTTAGGGAGAAATCTAATGGAAGATAATATGTAGGGTCGCACACACACATACATAGATGCACACATATACACTTTACAAAGCAAGCAGCTAATGCATGTGTGTCCATTTGAACTCTTGAGTGGCTTCAAAATTTAAGAAAGGGAGATCTTTATCCCCTTTTTATTTATCTAGTGACGAAAGTACTAAGATGCTTGGGAAACTGTCAAATAGACAAGGAATTGTGTACTTTCTAGAAGAAGAGGTCTTTTATTTTCTTCACCTGTGTTTTCCTGCAAGGTCAAGTTTCAGAGTGAATTTAAGTGAAAGAAAGATGGTTCACATGACTGAGGTTGAGGAAATGGAGATGTTAGCTGAAAATTTTGGTTGCAAGGTAGGAATCATAAGATGTCTTAGGTTTTTCTCAATAATCTTCTTCAGAGTCACAAATTTAAATTAGAGGTTCTCCTAGTTTTTTCATATCCAAATTCATACATTCTATTAGACATATTTAGTAGTAAGAATAAATTGTCAACCAAAATCTACTGTATGTATAAAGCAATTATAAAATCAGTATCCGTTTAGAACAACGGGTTAAAAGAAAGAAAAAAGGTATGAAGCAATAGAATTAAAATAGGAAAAAAAAAAAGTAACTCACGTTATTAAAATGAAGAATTGTAAGCGTCAAATTTTGAGTTTAGAATAGCAAAATATTATTTTTATGATTTTTGTTTTACTGTAATTTAATTGGATTTTAAAAGATGTTATCATAAAGGGCTTATTTATCTAAAAGTTTGATATTTTGAATAGTAAACAATTATTTTAAGATTGTTTGTTTCCTAGGTATAAAAATAATACCATGTCAAACAACATTCAAAATTCTAATTTGCTTCAATATCCAATAGAGTAGATTGCAGCAAAAGGAAATTATTTAAGGCAAAAAGAAAACCCTTAAAATGAACATCCAAATATATCAATTGAATTTTACACTTTAATGGGAAATTAAAATAAGTAGAAAGGTTAATAATTTTGTAAAAGTATCTAATTTAATTTAATAAAATAAATATATAATGATATGTCAAATAACATTCAAAATTCTAATTTGCTTCAATATCCAATAGAGTAGGTTGCTGCAAAAGGAAATTATTTAAGGCAAAAAGAAAACCCTTAAAATGAACATCCAAATATATCAATTGAATTTTACACTTTAATGGGAAATTAAAATAAGTAGAAAGGTTAATAATTTTGTAAAAGTATCTACTTTAATTTAATAAAATAAATATATAATGATATGTTGTTTGGGGCCAAATTACTTAGTGGCGCTCTAAGGCAGAAACTGCTTCATGTTGTCCCAAGCTCAAGCCGACTCTGACACTATACTTCATTCTTCTATGGGTTTTAATATCATGGAGAGCGCATAGGGACAGATAGTAAAAACAAATCTTGCAAAACAAAATAATCTACAATAGACCTAGCAAAACAGGTCCATACCCGTCAAAATAATATAGGGTACGAGTTCATCATTTTAGACCCATTTTTTTATTTATCCGTACCCAGCCCGGCCTGGACCGTATTTTTGCGAGTGAGTCGGGTATACCCGCGGGTACCCGTAGAAATTAAAAACAAAACTTCCAAAAAACAAAACACAAAAGCTTTTGGAATCTCTCTGTACTTTTTCAACCTTTTCTTCCTCTCACTCACTCACGCCACGCCACGCCACACTATTTCCTCCATTGCTTTTGCTGCCAAAAAGCAAAAACCCTACCGAAAACTGTTGCCGTTTTTCACTTTCACTTTCACTTTCAGACTCAATTAATTGACTTCTTCACTACTTAAATACGATGACGTAGAGGTAGATCTAACTGTTTCACCACTCTTCGTTTCAGGTACTTTTGCCTTCTCTCTCTAATTCGTTTCGCATTGTTGTTTTCTTTTTACTGTTCTGGTAGGATCGAAGAAATGCACTTTAATTTTAGCGAAAGAGCATGCATTTCCTACTAGATCGGAGTTTGTTGCAAGAATGCGTGTACTGTTTTCAGAGCTTGCTCAATCTTCTTTTTCAAGTTGTAAGAAGCTTTTTCTTTTTTAATTTTTTTTGTGTTTGTTTGGTGGTTAAGTGTAGTTTGAGCTGCATTGCTGAGGGTGCGTCTGGTGGTTGGGAAAAGTGAAAATTTTGTATTGTGGTTTATTGCTTTATTGTTTGATTTTTCTAGTATTACCTTCTGTTTAATTGTTGGAAAACTTGAAAAAAAAAAATCATGTGAAAGTTTGAATTTTTATTTTTATATTTTGAAGCCTGGTTTCTGAGGTTCAGTGTGTAGGTTATTTACTTGATTTTTGGTGTCTTCAGTGTAAAACAAACTAACAGTGTGTGAAGAAAGTTTTAGTTCGGTCTGTTTGTTATGAACAATGCAAGTACCTGCGGGTCCACCCGTACCCGCATAGGATAGGGTGTGGATCCAATTTTTTTCACCCATTTAGATTAACCCGTTTTGGACCCGTACCCGTGAGACCCACACCCGTTTGGGCCCGGCTCGTTTTGCTAGGTCTAATCTACAAGGAGCCTGCTAAGTGTTTTAGAAATAGAGGTTTCAACATGGATAGGTATAATGAAATTATTAACATGCAAGCTTTTAGACAAAAATGTATAGCAGCTTTGAAATTCTACAAGTTTCTTTTAGTAAACAGTCGCTTATAATGGTGATGGTCCACACCCTCAATTTTCCAACAGACTAACATGACAATAGGAGAAATGTCTACAAATAGTGGTACTCAAGGACAACAACATCAAAGAGTTTTGCAAGTTTTACAAGAATCAAAATATAAATTATATGAAACAAACAGAAAGTTACAGCAAAGAATATTTACCACCATTTTTTAGGAAAAGCCGAGTTTCACCATCATAAAGAGTTCCTTTTGCCCGGTTATAAGCAAAAAAATCTTCACATAAATCATCATGGCCCTGTCATACAACAAAGAAACCAATGCCATCAACAATCACATTCGCTACATAGTCTTCCTTGACAAAGATGTTATGATTTACAGCATTCCTTAAAGTACTAGTAGGAGCGTAATTTTATAAAGGACATGTCAGCTGCCTAGTCAGCAAAGTCACACAAAAAGAATTACTACGATCATTAATAATTAAGAATGATTTTCTCTCTAATTTTCTTAGCGGACTTATTCTGTAAAAATTTTCTCTCATTTTCTCACCATCCAAACAGTCCAAATTCATGAATTAATAACCACCTTAGAACAGTAGACACAGTTGCCACAAGGCATGATGAAGGATCCAACAACACGAGATCCAACTGGCAACCTGAAGACAAAAACCTAAAATTTAAACATTTTCAAAACCAAAAACGAGAGAAAAATCAGTTCGATTGCTGTAGAATAAAGAAGAAAACCTTTGAGTGGTTTTGGAGTCAGTGAGGGGCCCATGTTCAACAACTTCCCCAGTTATTTCATGCCCCACAACACAAGGACTAGAGAATGGAATTTCACCTTTCATAACATGAAGATCCGAATGGCACACTCCACAAGCTTCACAAATTAAACCAAATAATCGCATTAATTAAAGTCAATTCACACAAATTCGTAATTAATTGTTATGAGAAACGAGAAAGTACCTTTGGTTTTGATGAGAATTTCACCGGCTTTGGGGCGAGGCAGGTGGAATTCTTCGATCGTTAGTGGCTTATTCGGTTCCCAAAAGACGGCTCCACGCATGTAACCGCCTGAACTCACGTGATAAGAAACCGATGATAAGTGATTGGTCACGTGATCGGAGGCATTGTTGAGTTGATTATTGTTTCGGTTTAGGAAGGAAGAAGATGATGATAAAATAGAGGAATTGGTTATGGAGGAGAGGAGGCTGAGCCTCTTGGTGATGGCGGAGCGAATCATTTGGGAAGATCGAAATCAATGAGAGAGAAGCGGCGTTGTTGTGATCGTTTATGATTATACACTGGTAATACTCAGTAGATGAGTAACGAGGTTTTGACTCAGGGATCTTCTGCTTCGATCCACGTCATCGTCTTCATCACTTCCATTTCAAAATGGGTTAAATTACATTTACCTCCTTGGTTTACGTCTCATTGGAGCATTCTCTCTAGCTAGGAAAAGGGTATTTATCTATTTATCCAGTTCTTTGACGATTTCTTTTGGATTTGATTTGAATATAAATGAAAACAAAAGGAACTGCCAAGACTTAGTGGTGGTGACTCAGGTCAGGGATCTTCTTCTTCCTTCCACGTCATCGTCTTCATCTCTTCCATTTCAAAATGAAGTAAATTATCTTTACCTCCTCCTCGTTTTAGCAATTCTCTTTAGTTGGAAAATGTAATTCCATAATACTAAATTTATATTATTCACATACATTATTTATTTTACATCATTATGTGAAAAAAAATATTAAGTGATTTTAAATTAAAAATAAATTTTCACTCAATCATCTTTTATCACATAATGATATAAAAAAAAATGATGTATGTGAATAATATAAACGTAATATTACTTAATAATTATCTTAGGGTCTGTTTAAGTTAATCCGAATACAATTTCTTGTTTTAGAATAAAAGGGATACAAATAATCTTTAAAAATAAAAGTTTGTTTGAAATATTTTTGAAAATTGTTTTTGGATACAACTAAAAATAATTATTTCTATTGTAAATTGGAAGCTAGACAAATCAAGTCTCATGCTTCCAATTTTAGAAAGATGAACTTGTGTAGAGAAAAACAATTTCATTCATTAAAAACTCATACACATGTCATAATAAAATACAACTTTAATTCCCTTTTTATAGATTTGTAAAGGGATAACATTAACCAACTTATATAACTTAATAAGATAAAATTAAATAACTTGAAAAGTTAGTTTTGGTAGTTGCAATTTAAACTGAAAACAAACTGTTCTCCAAAAACTAATTGACCATATCTTGTTACTCACCACGGTAACACTTTTTCATTGTCACAGCGAACATTTGTCGCCACGACGAACTTTCCTATTGTCGCGGTGTGAGTTCCTTCAACCAAAAATGGTTCATTTTTTAACACTCCTCTTTGAACCATTTTGGTTGCAACTTCAAAGCATGCTTCAAAATGGCATGATCACACCATTCATCAAACTTACTCGTCTCGTGTAAGCATAAAACAACCAAACACTTTTACATTCTTTAAGTGTTGGTTTCTTCTTCTCCAAATTTGCTTTTGGAGTCTTACAAGCATGTTTTCAATCTCTTACTCCTCATGTCTAAAGGTATGTAACGTTTGTTTGAAGAATTGGATGTTTTCAATTCATTGATTTTCACTATAGAGTTACAGGTCTTAGATAGGGAGGACACAATCTACATAATCTTTTAATTATGTTAATTACAATATACAGACATAATTAGGAGATTACAAGATATCAAGAACATTATGAGTATCCTAAAATTGACAAAATAAGAAGATTAAAAAATGTTTAGGAAATCTCAACGCTCCCCCTCAAGTTGGTGCGAGATGTTACACATGCCCAACTTGTCTAAAACTTGTGAGAATATACTTTTAGAGACAGCCTTTGTAAAAATATCGGCTAATTGATCCTTTGATCGAATATTGGGCAATTCAATAATCTTTTCATCCAATTTTTCTTTGATAAAAAATCTATCTACTTCAACATGTTTCATACGATCTTGTTGAATTAGATTGTGAGCAATATCACACGCTATTTTATTGTCACAATATAACTGGATTGATTGATTAGGTTGATAGCCCAAATCTTGTAGGAGAAATCTTAGACAGAAAGCTTCATAAATCTCAAGTGTCATTCCCTTAAATTCTGCTTCAGCGCTTGAGCATGCCACAACATTCGGTTTTTTTGTTTTTTCATGTGACTAGATTACCACCTACAAAAGTGAAATAACCAGAAGTAGATCGTCTATCATCCACTACTCCAGCCCAATCAGCATCAGTATATGCATTCACATTTTGGTAGTCCTTATTTTAGTAATTAAATAGGATTCTTTTTATAAGAGCATGTTTTAAATATCTCAAGATGCGCATCATTGTGTTCATATGTTGTTCTCCAGGATTATTCATGAACCGGCTGACTATACTCAATGCATAAGCAAGATCTGGACTAGTGTGTGATAAGTACATCAATCTTCCCACAATCTCTGGTATCTCTTTTTGTCAACTACTACTTGATCAGTCTCGACTCCCGATTTCAAACCTTCATCGATTAGTGTATCAGATGGTTGACATGTTGTCATACCAATTTCCTACAACACAGCCAAGGCATACTTTCTTTGTGATAGACAGATACCTTTGTTAGATCGAAACACTTTATTTCCAAGAAAATATTTCAAAGAACCTAGGTCTTTCATCTAAAATTCTTTTGACAAGTACTTTTGCAGAGCCTTCTTTTCTTTTGGATCATTTCCTGTAACCACTATATCATCCACATATACAATAAGTGCAATGATCATTCCTTGCTGTTTTTTAAGTAACAATGTGTAATATGAATTGCTCTGATGGTAGCCGAAGGACGTCATAGCTTTTGTGAACTCCCAAACCATGCCATCAGAGATTGCTCCAACCCATATAGAGATTTCTTTAACTTACATACCTTTTGACTATGCTTCTTTGGTGAAATACACCTTAGTGGAGGATCCATATAGATCTCTTCTGACAATTCTCCATGTAGGAAATCATTCTTCACATCGAATTTGTAATACTCGAGCCAAGGTACGTTTAATTACGTGTTTTCTATGCCCATACACTTAGAATTATTCCCTTGAAATTTTCTTAAAAGAATTGCTTAAAAATAGACTAAAACTTCAATAAGGGTAAAATGGTCTTTTCACAAGGAATTAGAAGAAATAGTGGGGATTCAAATGAAAACTAATAAGGTGAAAATTATATTTATACTAAGGGTATTTGTGTAATTGCTTGAGTGGCAAAATGGTAAATTTCACCAAAGGACAAAATGGGAAGTTTTGAAAAAAAATTTAGTATAAAAAGTGAGATATTTCATTTGGTTGAATAGTTCTCTTCCTCCTCCACCATTGCCGATTTTTCCAAGCTTTATTCCC
>WYDK02118157.1:5882225-5900737 GCA_009867345.2 Toxicodendron radicans
AAGCTAGAGAGAGAAAGTGGAGATTTGAAGAAATTGAGCTTAGATTCTGTAAATTGGTAAGATTATACACCCATTTACGCATCAATTTCATTATGTTTGTTTGTTTTGGTTGGATTTAAGAAGAATTTGAAAATTGGTAAAAATTGGGATTCTAGGTGAGGAGGAGCAAAGATCCGAGTTTTTGAGCTAGATCCGCGTTTGAGGTAAGTGGAATATAACTTCCCTTTGCATTAAATTATGTTTTATAACTCAAATTCATGTTGTATGACATTTGGGTGATATTTGGGTTGGAGACAAATGGGTATGGGTGTGGGGAATTGATGAGGGATTTGAGTGGTGTTGTGAAGTAGGATAGTAGTATGAATAATGTGGGATAAAAAGAGTGTGAATGAGTGAGATTTGTAGTGAATTCGTGGTGGACAATTTGGAAAACCTAGATTGTCGCCGCGGCGACGTTCATACAAAGAAGGAATGAAGGAAAATTCCAGAATGTTTGTCGCCGCAGCGACAAACTCTCAGGTTTGTGTCGCCGGGGCGACAAAAAGGGATGTCGCCGAGGCGACAACCCATAGAATATTTTGGGGGTGTAGATGCAAGGATTGAAACCTGTCATGTAGACAGGGGTGTAGATGCAATAATTCAAAGGTTGAGGGACCTAAGTGAAACAATGGAAAACTTTAGGGGGTTAATTAAAATGTTGAAAAAAATTAAGGGAATGATCGTAATGATGAAAAAGTTAAGGGGGCAAACTGATATTTTCCCAGGAAGGGGTTAAATTGATATTTTACATAAAAGGGGCATGTGCATGTGATCATGAAAGCCATCTCATTTATTTGTATTGTATATTATATACATATGCAACGTGATTGTGATAATGTGGAGCCGTGGTGTTGTTGTGGGGGCGGTTTTGACCAGCGGTGAGTGATGACTAGCCAGGTGTGGCTGTGGAGGTCCGTACTATCTCATCGTGATAGTATCACATCGGGACAGAACGGGCCAATGTTTGGCTAGCTCCATACCAGTATTATACATTATTACCCAGGGAGGGGAGATCTGGTCCCACCTATGCCTGAGAGCGCTGGGTGGCCCTTCCACGAGTGGGCCTATGATATCGTCTAGGGTCGTATCTACCTATGCGATAGCACTGGGGGATCTTCCATGAGTGGACCTATGATATCGCCCAGGGTCGCATCCTCCTAGGCTTGACAAAGCTAGGAGATCTTCCACGAGTGGGCTTATGTTATCGCCCAGGGTCGTATCCGCATAGGCTGGATAGAGCTAGGGATCTTCCACGAGTGGGCTATGGGATTGCCCAGGTTGCATGTGCCTAGGCTGGATAGAGCTAGGGGATCTTCCACGAGTGGGCAGACAGGGGGTGAGGTATTGGTTGATGTGTTGGCGTGCCGAAAAGTTCGGATGGAGTCCTGGGGAGGACAGTGTTTTGATATGTTGCAGTTGATGACTAATTATTTCTTGAGCATGCTTTTCCATTTGAGTATTTTAAATTATTGTATTTTATAAATGTATTATCTACTCATTGGGCCTCCCAGCTCACTGTTTTGATTTTTTTCCCCCTCCAAGCCAGTGTCCAGGAGTCGAGTTGCATCCTCCAGTGTAGGTCGATGGCCAGACGCATGTTTCTGCACTTTAGCATATTGTTTGTCATGTAGACGACTCTGATACAACATTTGATATTTGGCTTGTAAAATAACTCTGCATATGTTTTATTTAAAGAAAACTTTATTAAATTTTATTAACAGTTTCTCAAAAACTCACCCTCCTTTCGGAACCCGAGTCCCACGGAGCACCCAGATCCGGTGGGGTAAGGGCCACCTGGGAGGGGGTGTGACAGACAATGCCGAAACCCTCATTAGTGGAGAGCAGTTCGAAAATTAGGCTTATGGAGTTTATTATCATTTGATAAACTTTACCCATTAACATAACGCAGCGGAAAACATAGAAAACAAAAATAAAATCAATTACATCCCATGAATCCGGATACAAAATTATATAGTTTATATGTTAAAGTCTGTATAAAGAAATCCATACAAGGATTTAGTTGATCTTACCAACGTAGACGGCTCCACCAAGGTTTATCAAATCTGAAAAAATCACAAACGAATCCAAGGAGAAGAGTGAACTTACGCAGTCCACATAAAAGAAGGATCAAACACCACAAATCAATTTGCTAGATTGAAAGTGTGGCTTCAAGGTATTAGAAAAGGGGTTGGAGTTTCAGAGGAAAAATTCTCTTCCGTGAACAGTAAAACGTGAATAGTGGCTGGGGTTTTGTTTTAAAATTAAATATTTCACTTAAAGTGCTCCTTTTGTAATGCACTTTAAGAAACTCTATTCCAATATGAAATAGGATTAATCCTATTCCTAATTGGAATAGCATGGATATTAAATATTATTATAAATTATTAATATTAATATAAATATCAATATTAATAATTAATTTATAATTTGTTAAATTAAATTCCAATATTAAATTGGACACATCAAATTTAATTGCACAACAAATTATCAAAATATCCATTACTTAATTTTTCTAAATTAATTCTAATATAAAATTGGACATAGGCAATAACCTCAGCAAATTTAATTGCACAGCAAAATTACCAAATTACCTTTCCATCTGAAAAGACAAAATTGCCCCTTAATTCTTATAAACCTTAATTTGTCTCTTTATGTATGTGACCCGTAGGCTCACCATCATATTGGCAGTGAGTAGTATCTCAATTAACACCAATTATTCGTCTCATTACACACAGACCAAGATTAACCCCTAGCAAGGCATCGTGGCCAGATAATGATTCAACGAAATAGCTACTTGTCAACAGTATGGTTACTGTGCAATTCAATCATTTAAGCATTCGTTATCTCATCAAGGCTGAGACACAAAAATGGTGTAAACCTCAGATACATAACCCTTGATTATAAAGTGTTCGGTTATTGTATCAACGACCAGTATAAGAAATTGGATTGAGTGACAACTCAATCCTACTATGGCCATAGATTTGTTGACGTTGCCAATACAACTAAACTGCGCCTTGAGATAATTTCTCCAGTACCCGGGAATTATGAATCCTTTGTTGATCCACCATAGCCTCAATACACTTCTCGATGCAGCCAATCACCACCATTTTGATAATCCTAAAAGGATTACGTTGGGCTAGTGTCAATACTACACCAATTGGTGCACAAGGCGCTTCGGTGATCTCAAATCTAAGAATCACATGCACCACCATCCGTTAGATGATTTATTCCATATACACTGGGGTTACCATCTATATGGAATCCTCCGATGGGTCAGTCTAGTGAATATGCTCATGAAACAAGAACTCATTTGTTGCAGCAGGTTGTCACCTAACAATCTTGACAAGTGAGATCTGTCACTGCCTTTTGACAGGGTCGTTCAACACGATGATAGTTTTACCGTATTATTTGTGCCCTAGGTTAGAATAATATTGAGGTTACAGACGCTTTTAGAATAACTACTATAAGTGATCATAGGGTTCTCACTATCGAGATTTCAAGCACTCGATGCCCTCATCACAGTTCCACCATTCTAAGGACATATATCATAACATATACTTAAATACGATTTAGACGATATAGTAAATTATCTTTTTTATTAATTATAAACATGATACAAACGATTTGATTATAACATCGACTTGCTCTTGGAAACCTACCCTAACAATTGAGAGGTTAAATTCAACGGCCAACTCATAGCACGTGGGGATAGTCAATCCCCATTTTGGGATCCTTGCCCCGTCTTCTATTGTACAATTTGGAGATGAGGATGCCATTTTCTTTTGGTAATGGGTTCGCGGTCCCTACAAGTGACCCACTTGAACCGCCTTTAGCTTCATCATTGACCAAATTTTTTTAGTTATATATTTATTTTTTCGTTAAGAGGTAATTTTATAGAGAATAAAAAAAACTCTACACGGAGCATACGACTCCAAAAGAAAGCATTTCACACTCAAACGAGCACGAAATGGACACGCGCAGACCAAAGGCTAAACAAGAGACCAACCCATAGCAAAAACAAAAACTGCCCAGCCAAAATAAAACCAGCCTGCAGCCACACCAAAACCACACCACTGCATACTACCCCAGCAGACTACACCTCTAAGGTATAAGCTTGAAGATGAACGAAAAAGAATGTGACATGTGATGTATAAAAATAAAGAATTTAAAAGTTGGAGATTTTTAAATTTATTTTTCACACAATTTAACAAAATATCACTGACATGGGGGGCAAATCATGCAAAAGCTAATAAACCTTGACTAGATGATGAAGGGTATTTGCAATGTTAGACCAAAGTTTAGGTAAATCAAATGATAGTAATTAACCCATAATCAAACGTGAACATAGATATAACACTTCAACATTAATTAGAAAAACAAAATGAAAGACTTGTGATCTATATGTGAGCTTATGCAAGAAGAGGAAAAAGTATTGGAGAAGGTTATGACTCCAATTTAACTGAACAGGTAAACTATTGATGTGTAGGCTATTACAGGCTTATAAAGGAATATTGTCATTTCACTATCGAAAGAAAGGAGGAAAATTTAGTGGTGGAACCAAGAAAGATGTTTAACCAATTAGATGCAAGACCACAATTTATAAAAGGAATGATGAGTAGCAAGATATTTCAAGGGAATCTCATTGGAAGTTAAAACAATCTATCACAATTATTCATTTCAACAATTCAAGACTTTAAGGTTGTTTTATAGAAAGATATTAATCATAAAAAAACTATTATGACATGGCTGTTTCTGATTGGTTTAAAGGTGGAAACACAATGATTTTCCATGTAGATGAGCAAAACCCGAGTAAAGTTTATCTCAAATTCCGAAAAGAGAATCCAAGTCCAGCAAAGCAAAGCGTTAAGAACATTTGCCAAGTCCCAACACGCTGTCGCTGTCCAATCCATTTTCAAAACCTTACTTTTCGCATGATTTTCCATTGCCACGCTCGAGACTGTTTAATTATTTTTATACTCGCTCTTCTAGCATGACATATACACTGAATAGCACCTGAATTGTACTTTCATTTCGAGTCTTGATAATCTTACACAATGGTGAGCCAACTAAACCTGTACCTCAAGCTACCCATAAAATGACCAACAAAAAAAAGATAAAAATATTCAAAATTAAATCAAATAAAAAGTAATTTTAAAATAGGAATTGTTAACTTAAGAACAATAGATATATTTATTAACAAGTAATGTAGCTATATCTTGACATATTTTTAATATCTTTATAAAAAAAAAAAAATTTGAAATGTATTAATGTTAGAACATTTAACATCCTAACTTTTAGATCGGTTAGAATTTGTTAGCCGTTAAGACGATTTTTTGGCCTATGAAAGGTCATGTCTTCCATGTGACTTGAACCAATAATTTATCCTTTGTTAAGGTCACATGAATACTATTAAGCTAAATGAATAATTTATTTTTCTATTTTCTAAGACAAGAGATGTAATGTGATTTTACTATTTTTAATTTAAAAATTGTTATAATATAATATATATGTATACTTTCAAATCTTAATATAAAATATGATATTAAAATAATATTTTGAAAGATTCCTTAACATATTGCCACTTCATATACAAGATTATAAGTTAACAAATAAATTAATAAAGGGTTAAATGATTGAATACCCCATTAAATGATATGAGAAATCCATTTTTGTAGCTTGATTAAAATTGAATTTAGGGACACGTGTCCCGCAAAGAAAAGTGATAATATCTCCATAGGTGACGGGCAGTGGCGATAAACAAAAGTCTTCAAAAACTCATTTGAGCAGCTTTAGCTTTATATGATGGCGGTGCGGAACCTAATTATATTCAAGGGATAATAAGTAATAACAATTCCATCCCTGATATTTGTAATGCTTTATCTTTACCGGTAACATTTTATCCCTCAATAATAGGGACTAAAATTAGGGTTAGAAGTAAGGGGTGAAAATCAAATTGAGTAGCTTGCGAGTTATTCGAATTCTATTCAAGTTCGACTCGGGCTTGACTCAAAAATAGTTGAGTTGAACTCGAGTTCGATCACAATATTACTTTATTTGAAAAATTCAAAAAATTTGATTAAACTCGATTAATTTCGAAAAATTCGATTAAAACTCGATTAAATTCGAAAAATTAAATGTGTTACTAAAAAATTCTATTGGATTCAAGGCAGAGCTCAGAGATGAATTTATCATTTCCCCTAAACCATCTCATCCAATCTATCCACTAATTTTTTCTTAAACTTTCTTCAAACATCTAAAACATACAGGCGGAATAATTGCAATTATTTTTGGCTATTTATTGTAATGTAATTTTCTCATTTAAGAAGGTTTTTATCATTTACCAAAAATACACATTTCAACGAAAAAATAAAATTCCCTTTATTTAAAGAAACTATAATTAAAAACTATATGATAAAATAAAATAGCAAGAGACGTATGGAATAAAAAGATTAGAGAAGTATAGGAAGTTGTTATTAGTTGCAGTAAGAAAAAACTTAAATATTGATAAAAGCTATAAAAAGAAAAAAAAGAAAAAAAAAAGGCTGCCTACACTCTCTATACTATTTTCATTCTCATTTCGACTTCATCCTCTCTCTTTCTCTCTCTCTTTCTACTTTCAAATCAATTGCTTCATTATACTCAAATGCTGAAGCTATTTAGGGTTTATCAGTTCTTTCTTAATTTTCTTAACGTCGTTTCCATGTTCCTCACTGTCCTTACTGGTACGTCGTCGTTTTGCTTTTTTTTTTTAATTATTATTATTCGTGTGCTGTTTTGATCTGTTAATTTGTTGTGTTTGTTATTTGAGATCTTTGTGTTAAGTTTTCTCTTAACAGTTTGAGATCTGGAAGTGCTAGAATTTTATGGTTGTAAGTTGTTTTGGTTCTTCAAGTTCTGTTTGGTTGATGAGAAAATAAGCCAGGAAGTCAGGGTAAATTAATGAAGTTGAAAATTTTCAAGTTTGTCATCGTTTGGATTTGCAGTACTGGAGTTTATTTGTATGTAAATAGTTAAATACGTAGCACTAAGCTTTGAAATTTTTTCTCGCTACTTTATGCTGTGGCCTATAACCGAAAGAGGATTGTATAATGAGAAAACAGATTGTTTGATGTTGAAAATCTTGGTTTTTTTTAAAATAATTAGAGAATAATTTCAACATTCTGGTTGTGTCATTGGAAAATTTAGTGTATTTGCTTCATTTGAGCAAACTTCAACTATGGCTGTACTATATTTTCATTTGAGCATATGTTTGAAAGTGTGCGAATTGGGCATTTTGAAATCTTTTTTAAAAATGTCTGACTGGGTATGTATTGATATAGGAATTATGTTGCATTTCGGTATGGATGTATGATGTGAGATTGAAATTGTTCAACAAAAAGTTAATGATGCACTATTAGGTTTTTTGTTACCTTGAGATTTTGTTGTTTTGCAGAGTAGCAAATGATGCAGTATCAAGTTCAAAGTTGTTACGAACACCAGCGTTTCTTGTAGTTTTTCTCTTCTGTTGAGTAAATGTATGTTTAATTTATACCAAAATATGGAAAAATGTGCTGATGTAGTGGTTATATTTCCGAACATATTTGTTACATACTTGATTATTCCTGGTCTTGTTTCTGGCAGCGTTTTGTGTTTCCTATCATCTGGTATATGAATATATTTTGTTTGGGAAAATAAATTTATGATTCTGAAATTGTAAAATCACTCCTGTAAAAAGACAATGTTAAAGGAGGAATTTTTCATCCAATATGTTCTTTATCTACTTTAAGTTTTTATAATGTTGAATTTCTGTTGTATATTATGGATTCTCTCTAAAAGAATTCCAACATTGTGTTGTATGCTGCCATTTCTCATGATCCTTATGTGTTTTCACATTAAATTACATACTTAATCCATGATATTTGTAGTTGCCATTCATGTTTGTTTGCTTTGATTTTTGAGTGACCGTGAAGTTTTTATAAGAGATATTGTGATGATTACACGAACTTGTGAGTGATTCCCTACAACTATGACAATTTCTTCCCTAAATTCAAAGATTGATTACTCCTTTATGTTGTACTCGATATTTGAAGGGCTTTTTGTGGTCTTTTTTAGGTAAATTTTGATGGTTACACTAAATTATTAATGGTGTTGCTCAACTGTGAGATTAGGTTCTCAAAACGCTAAGATTTGTTACTGTTATTGAGTTCCATGTTTGTTAAAAAACCACTGAACCTGAAGGCTTATAGTGTGCACCTTCTTGTGGACCAAACACTGTCACAATAACAAATGCTAATATTACCACTAAAACTTTTTATTGTAATTTAATTAATACAATCGAGGGATTAGAACATGAGACCAATTAGTCAACTTGCTTATGATACCTTTTTAAGAATTAGCTTTAACTCAAAAGCCTAAGTTGACAGGTAAGGGGCTCTACTATGGTATTTAAGCTCTAATAATGAGATTAACTATACATGGGAGTAGCTGCAAGGGCAATCTAGTTTTGGTTAGGAATCCAGAGGCATGGACAAGGCAAGCTCGATAGGCCATTATACATGCTCTAGAGAATCTAAAGGATGATTTTATTTTATGTTATGGAGGGTTAAATTATGATATTCTTATGCTTGTATGAGCTTCTGTTCAAATAACTAAGGTTTGGTGGACAATATGTTTGTTATCAATCTTCCTGCTTTGCCAAATCTTTAGCTTACACCTGAAATTGTTCACCCTTCTGTTTCACTTTGTTTTGTAATTGTGCTTGGATCATTAACAGTCATGCTCTTGCTTTCTGCTTGAATTTTATCTTCAGTGACAAACAAAAGATGGCATCTGAACTTGTTAATTCTGCAACAAGTGAGAAACTTTCTGAAGTGGATTGGGCAAAAAATATTGAAATTTGTGAATTAGTTGCTCGTGACCACAGGTATAACTTATGGGACACTTTCTCACTTTGTTATCAGAAATGAATACATATAATGTTTATTTATGGTTTTGATTCATTCTCATTTTTGCGTATTTATTTTCAACTGGTTTGTTGATGAAATAGGTATATGCTTACAAGAGCTCTGGCTGAGTTTATACTTTGACTCAGCTTGTAATATCATTCCTAGCTTGGTTTTCTGAACTTCTGAATCTGAGTATCATGCAAATAATTTTGTTATAAAGATGTCTAAAGCAAAAATATTCATATTATGTTGCGCAGTTTTGTGGTTACGCATGCATTTTCTGGTTTTTGGACAACCAAATATCCAATTTATCTTATTGAGTTGTTAATGTAATTTCCTTGACACTGTTTTGTGGTTTCTTACAATTCAGGCAAGCTAAAGATGTGATCAAAGCCATAAAAAAACGTTTTGGAAGCAAAAACTCAAACACTCAATTATATGCAGTTATGGTGAGCTCTTGCTTTTTGTTTTGCTAGATTCCTGGAGCCTTGATATTTTCTTTCCTTTTTTTAGGATGTAACGTTATGACACTGCAATGGCTGCATGATTTTCTACCTAAAATCTGGTTATCAAAACTTCAGAATAATACTTGTAGAGTTCTGCTCTTCTATGGCTTATTACCACCCCGTTCATTATTATATGATTTTGCAGTTGTTAGAGATGTTGATGAACAACATTGGAGAACATATTCATAAACAGGTGATTGATGCAGGGATTCTCCCTATTCTTGTGAAGATAGTGAAGAAAAAGGTGCAACTTGTTCCCTCATCCGCAATTGTTGACCTCTGACTATTTCACATTGTTATTATTTAATTTCCTTTTCTTTCTTTTGTTACAGTCAGATATGCCTGTACGAGAGAGGATATTCCTTCTTCTAGATGCCACACAGACCTCCCTTGGTGGTGCTTCTGGAAAGTTCCCCCAATACTATAATGCTTATTATGAATTGGTGGTAGGTACAGACATGAAACTTGTGTAAACCTGTATTCTTACTGTTCATGAAATGGAACATGTGTCCCCCGTAGACTTTTCTCTTTAATATATTTTTAGTTCAAATATGGTGAGAATAATCGTTAGTATATTGTACAAGCTTGAAAGCATATCTGTACTAATACATCATTTTAAGAAGCTGAAATGGATATTTATGTGTTTTAATCATTCATAATTTTTTTATTTCTGGTATTGCAATATGCTATTTTGTTTTCATGTGGCTTATTAAAAAAGTTCAATTCGAAGTATTTCTATTGGTATATCATTGGAAATCTTCATGCTTGACTTTTTGTCAATGAATATTCTGTTGACTAGAATAGATTGTTTTACTAAACTCACTGGCTGTCCTTATATTTCTAGGGCATAAGTGTGTGCCTATTTTCATTTCTGAATTATTTTGACAAATGAATTTTAACGATGACAAGGATTTAGTTTTTCAAGAACTGAGAGGCTTTGGGTAGATTTTTCTTTTATACAGTCACTGTGATTTGATGAGATATATGATCTTATATTTCTGCAAATATTCTTTAATGTTTCATTTCAAGGTGTCATATTTAGAGGTTTTAAGTTCCAGTGTCTTTGTGGCTTTTGTTCTTGAGCATCGTTTTGAAAAGTTCAGCATATAATGTGAGAGTTCAGGATTCACTATAATTATTTGAACTTGTGTTCCTTTGTATTTTAGGTGATTTATGTTTTCCTCTCCTTTCCATTCAATGTGGTTTCTGTTTTCATATCTTTTTTTTCCCCTTTTCTAAGTATATTAGTGGGAAACATTTGATAAACAGAATTTGTTCCTTGTTCCCATTATTTTGTTTTATTTTTTTTGACTTTGCGACTGCTAAATCGTTTAACTTCTCGTTATTGACACGTCTTTATGTGCATAGATGGTTTAGTTGCTTGGTTGTCTTTTCGGTTGTAGTTTCTTTTCTGTCCAGTTTGTTGTCTTTTGATGTACTTTCCTGATGGTGACCATTAACTATACGTTAGTATTATTTTATATTTCCAGATAGTATACCTTATTAGCAAATGAAATACAATTTAAGGTGTTATGCAACTGGATTTCTTCTTTTTCATTGTCTTTCTTCATATTTTCCAGAGTGCAGGCGTACAGTTTCCACAAAGACCTAATACTGTACCACCAAGTCATCCTTCTTCACAAGTAAAGGAGAGTAGTACGCTTAATAGAGAACTTGCCGCCTCTAGACATGAAGAGGGTGCTCTTGCTCCACAGTCAGAGAATGTTCCAGAATCTAGGTAACTTTAGCAGAAGTTTTGAAAACATTTTTGGTTTTCTTTTTGTCAATAGGTGTTGCTTGGATTTTATGTTAGAAATTCAGTTTGAACATATAACTATGTTTATGAGCAAGGTTGGAATGCTCAGCTCTCGAACAGTTTTTGTCTTTTCTTTAAGACGTGTATTCTTAAGGTATTAGCTACATTTTGTTGTTTTGATAAGGCATGATATTATTTGACTTAAAAGTGGTCTACCTGCCATCTATCTCTTCTTCTGCTTCTTGTTATGATCTAGCTTGGTTTCCATGCCTCCTAGTTATGAATTTATTCTATACTACAGCTTTACATGTATTTTAATGTTTGGTTTTGTGGATTTCTGAACCATGATGCCACCTCAATATGGAAGTGGGGCAAAAGAACTCAAGGATTCTATTTTTGTTTACCTGTTGCTGGGGCTCATCGGATATCCAAGTTGACAGTCAATAATGTACAAAAAGAGCCATCCCTCAAAACCGCCAAACCCACCTCTCCTCCCACCCATCCTCCATCCATAACAATATTAAATTTTTACACATCCAAGAGAAAAAATGAAAATTATCGCCAATGGCACTTCGGGCACTTGTTGCAGTTTGATGTTTGACAAAGGTGGATTTATATATGCAACAGATATAATAAAGAACTAATAAAGGAGCTGCTATCACTGATTCTACTATGTATTCTTTGTAGCCACTTTTTCTAGGGTTTGGAGGGTCAGTGAAAAAATTATGTTTAGTTTGTAATGCACACATGACAACTGCATTTTAGATGTTGACAGTTGAAGGTGGAGTTGCACGGTTTTTTTTTTTTTTTTTTTTTGTCGATTTATGAAGTTGTGCAGTTGTATAAGTTGTTCAACTCCAGAAGGGAATACATCTTTAAGAGATTATACATTTCAAAAGTGTTGACTCGTTAATTATATAGAAAATGTACCTGTTCATGTGTGTGTGATGTTGATGTTTAATACTTTCATCTTCTGGCTATGGTGAATGGTATGCAGGGGTCACATATATTCATCATAAAAGCTTGAGGAAACAAATATTTAAGTCTGGTGTAATTAGAAGTGTTAAGAACTTTTAATAAAAAAGAAATCATAAAATAAAGTTTTAGAGTTAAGTACTATTTGATAAAATAAAGTTTTAGAGTTAGGTAGTTTGTTAAGCTCTTTCCTATGAACTTGAGCTTTGGGGATTAACGGTGTCTCAACATTGTTATTAGAGCTAGGTTGATCAAAGAGGCCTTGAGTCTGATTTCCCCTTTTTGTTAATTAATCTATAATGTAGATTTGTCCATGTGTTGGGATCCATGTGACTAATCTGTTTATAAAATCTGAGCGTGAATATATGAGGAAACATGATAAGGACATGTTGATCTGCCTAGAAGGTGTTGATGATGCCTACAAGCTAGTTCCTTGTTAAAAAGAGTCTTGAAATCTTATGTATATTAATATTAATTTAGGTTTTCTGTACTTGATGTTTTATTCTGTAATCCTATTCAAGTTTGAAAGGCCTAATTAATATTATGAGACATGAGACCAATGATGTCTCTGGCAAAGTCTGAAGAATACAGTCTCTTGGATTATCTGTGTACTGTACCTACAAGCTTAGTGCTGGGTTGCCGGAGTCTTAAGCGCAATTGTGATTTTATAAAGTTGATTTTGTATGTGGCTTTGTTTCTTTAGAATCTGTACAAAAGTGTTATCATGATTGATTCCCAGGCATGGTAGGTGTTGAATAGGTTGTCCATATTCTGTTTCTTACAAAATAATAAAATATCAATAAAATTATAAAAGAGAGTATTTTTCTGTATCAGAAATTTACATCCATGCATCTTTTTACTTGGTAAATTACTAAGTAAATAATTGATTTTCAACTTTCTCTAAATAGATACTTCTGTTGTTATTACATCGTGCCATAAATGATTTTTCAGTTTGTACCTTTTTAATACAGCATCATTCAGAAGGCTAGTAATGCATTGGAGGTTTTGAAAGAAGTCCTCGACGCAGTTGATTCTCACAATCCTGAGGTATGTTGGTGATCATGATTACATTTATGAATGAAAGTAACTGCTTGATATTTGTTGTCTTGAAGTGCATCTATGAATTGTAAATGAGTATTTATCATGCTGACTATTTTGGTGTTCTTCTAGGGGGCAAAGGATGAGTTCACACTTGATCTTGTGGAACAGTGTTCTTTCCAAAAGCAGCGAGTTATGCATCTTGTAATAACTTCTCGGTGAGTAGGGTTCCTGGATTCCGTTAGGGCTCTAATTATACATAATGAATTTGCTTTTTACCCATTGTTTGCAACTTCATGTCCGTGATCAAGGTAATTATCTTTTGATGATATTATAAACTCAAACATGAGTGTGTCTGCAAGCATGTATGTTTGAGGGAGAAGGTTGCTCATTATTTTTATGTGCAGTGTCCTTTCTAAACAACAATTAGGTGGAATGTTCTGTGTGTGGTTTCATTTTCATGTGATGGATATTGCTATTTCCTGACGACGTGTGTGCGAGTGTGATTGGGAAGAAATAAAGAGGAATCAACCTCTGTTTTTGTGTGTGCAGTCCTTTCTGTTCTAATTTAAGTTGTCATCTATTCTGTGCAAGTGAGAGAAGAAGGAAATTGATCATATGCCTTTAGGGCAAGAAAGAGGTGATAAATCATTTTCCCTTAATGATTTTTAAGAATGTTATTCTAGAACTATTGCTACACTGTCTTAAGAGCACCAATTCTTCCACTAGAAGGGAACCATATTAAAAAAGAAAAGGGTGCTTTTGCTGGCAATATGCCTGATGCAAATACCTACAGAATACTGGTATCTGGCATGCATTAGTACTATGGAAAGCTGGACTGGAGATAGTTGTTTGTTGAGTTCATCTTGTCCCTGTATATTTCTATCCTTATGTATCTTATTTTTTATCAAATATAATTTTATCCATTTAAGTACCCAAAAATAAGAAAGAGAAAGAAAAGAACACCCGTCTTCTTGTCTTCAAATGGTAGAAGGGATAATATTAGTTGTCATTCCTTCTAAATCTTTCGAAAAGCAATATCCAAGAGATGCACATTCTTTGCATGCACTAGTGTTTTTCTTTGCCGTCTTGAACTTATTTGTCTTCATTTACAAGGGATGAGAAGGTGGTTTCTCAAGCAATTGACTTGAATGAGCAGCTCCAGAAAGTTCTCACAAGACATGATGCCCTTCTCTCAGGTAGGTCTATACCAACTGCCAATAGACCTACCCCAACTGCCAATCATTTTAACCATGAAGATCCTCATCTCTCGGCTAGGTCTACGTCAACAGCCAATCATGTTAATCATGAAGAAGAGGAAGAAGAGGAGGCTGAGCAGCTTTTCCGAAGGTTTGTTTATCTGCATTAGCCCTCTACATTAATTGGTGAAGATATTCCTGGTTCAACTGCTGTTTTCTTTGTGGGCAGTGCATATTGCTTTATCTTTGACTCCAAAACTTGACAGGATACGAAAAGGAAAAGCATGTGCAAGGCCTGAAGATGACGAGGACTCAGTAGAGCGACCTCCGTTGGGCTTCTTTGGAGCTTCAATTCCAGCTGATAGACTGAACCGACCACTTATACGTCCAGTGCAGGCAGATCCACCACATGAAACTAATGCAAACCCTCCACCAGTTGTGCTTCCTCCTCCACCTGCAAAACATGTCGAGAGGGAGAAGTTCTTTCAAGAGAAAAAAGTTGACGGTTCTGGTGTTGCCGGTCACATGAGGGGCCTCTCATTACAGAGTCACGACGCCAGCAGTTCTCGCAGTGGAAGCCTAGACTTTAGTGAATGACAACCAAAAAGAGATATATTTATTTGTTAAATGGGTTATGTGGTTTGTAATTTAATGATGCGAGGGCTGGTGTTTTTAATTTTTTTTTTCCAGTGTTTGGTGTTGTTAGGGGGAAGCATATAGCTGAATACTTACATATATTTGTTTTAGTTTATCTCATAGTTTGCACTTTTAAGCAAGCAATGACACTTTTTTTTCCATTTGTAAAGGGAGTTTATTTTTGTATTATTAATTTTATATATTTATGATTTTATTGAAGCATACTCACCCTCCAACTTCAAGACTTCCTCGACTATAAACTCCTTTGTGAAGAAGCTATAGAAAAATGAAATGTTTTATCAGATGAACTGAAACCCTTGATGATTTTTAGCCCGCAAATGATCAGAAATGTCTATTATTCATTAATTCTGTCTATTTAGACAAAAGTGAAAGTTTTCGGTAAACCTGTAAATGTATTTTATTTCCTTTTTCCAGTAAGTCTACTTCAAAGCTATATCCATGAATCTTCCACCTGCGTTGGAAAAGTTATTGAAGTTTGAAGGCTAAGGCAAAAATACTTGGAAGAAATCATATAACATATCAAATGCCTTCTCATTAAACCTCTTAAATGTATTTTAAACTATGTCCAAGCCCCCATATCTTCTCAAACCTTTGCATCGCATCTCCCAAAATGAAACAAACCATAGTTTTATACCCATCTCCAAGCGCCTTCCACCACATGATCTCCATGGTTGAACTGAGCAAGCTAATCTTGCACCATCATCCCTATTTCTCCATAACCATCCTTGTTCAACTCACCCCTTCACACAATCCCAATACTTCCTCATGCATCAACTCTCTCTCACAATCCAATCTTCCACCTCCCCTCCCTCCAAAACTCACCCTTTGAACCTCTCAAACTCAACAACTCCAACGTCCTCCAAGCCTTAAACACAATCTCACTCACTCAAAAAATTCTGTCTTATAACCTCAACTTCCCACAATTCTTATCACCCCAATATCCCAACTTACAGCTATTTTACTTCTTGTGCTTGTGCTCTTGCTGCTATTCTTTACTTGCCGACTTTACATAACCAAACCATCTCAAGTTTCAAGGACAATCCCACCTCTCTTTTATTTATTCCAGGATTGCCGCCCATTAAATCTTGTTTTATGCCTGAACCTTTCCTGGATAGTCATCAACCTGCCTATGATTTCTTCCTGGATTATTCTGATTGTATAACCAAGTCAAATGGGATTATTGTGAACACTTTTGAGAGTCTTGAGCCGCGGGCGATTAGAGATATTGCAAGTGGTGCTTGTGTTACAAATGGGAAAACTCCGCCTTTATATTGCATTGGACCATTGATCGTGGAAGCCAAAGATCGGGCTGGTTGTGCTTTAGATCATGAATCATCATCCAAATGTATGACATGGTTAGATGCACAGCCTAGTCGAAGTGTTGTGTTGTTGTGTTTTGGCAGTAGAGGTGCATTCTCTAAGCCTTAGCGCAAGGAAAATGCTATTGGATTGGAAAGGTACATGTTCTACATACCGAATATTATTCTAGGTACAAATTAAATATATTTGTATACAATCTAATATGAAATAGCTGTTTTATAGTCATATTAATTATCGAGATATTCCCATATATGACAATTTTTATTAATTTTAATTTCCAAAATGACAAAGTTTTGTATAAAAAACATATTTACAACTTAACTTAATTGTCCTTAATAAAAAAAAAAAATAGATTAACAAAAATTGTTAGAATAAGGTAGGCTATTAATGGTATGTTTAGTTGAGCTTCTCTACTTGCCAAAAGAGCTTTTTTAATCGGCCGAACGACTTACTCCTACCAAAAGTTTACTGTAAAGATAGTTAGTACCCAAAAGGTTTGAAAACGACAAATAGATATTTTCCGTCACATCTCCGTCTGCTAAAGGGTACCATAGTAATCATGTATATCATGTACAGAGGAAATTTCTTCAAATTTTAAATTTATTCTTGATTAATGGAGCAAAAATTGTATGAGAAGATTGGTTTAGGAGGTTGACACGCGTCCCCCAACTTTGACTTTGCTAGAAAAAACTAGTGTTAATGAAAAGTGTTTTGGCTTTTCTTTTCTCTCCTTGCCTCTTCTTTCTTTGTGTCTGAACTCTGAAGGACTCTAAGCAATCAACGGGAAATCATCTACAACGACCAAGTGAAACGGAAACAGGCGGACAAGTTCAAACCAATGACAGTGGCAGAGTTTCACTGAATGAAAACGAACCCTAAAAGAAGACAATAGACGATATCGTCGTGTGATAAGAAGCGAATCGTGAGTAGCAGTGACGGTGAAGGATGAATGAATGAACGAAATCCAGCGTTATTAACTGTGGAGGACGACTATTTACGGTAATTTGATTGACTAACTTTGGGAAAATCGTCTACAACGAGTGAAGGAAAAAAAAAGAAAGAAGTAGTTCATACAGCCGGAACAACAACGATGGTTGATGACGTAAGGTTGTTTATTGATTGACGGAGACGACGACCGAACAACGAAAATCTAAAGTAAGTGTAAAAGAGTTGATGTTGTTCTTGGTTTTTAATATTACAGTGTACTACTAGCTTGGTTTTTTTTAAAAAAAAAAAAAAAAGAAAAACATTGTATAGTACTAAATGCAGTGGCGGACCCAGGATTTTTTAAGAGGGAGGGCCTCCGCGGCTCTGCCATTGTTTGTCAAACAACTAGTGAAAATTTAAAAAAAAAACCACCGACCTTATGCAAAGGAAATATTACAATATCAAGAATATGAAAGGAAAAAATGCAATAACATAATACTTTCCTATTTGAATAAATCTATGAGAAGCAAAATGTTGAGCAAATTTGTTGAAAATAACATTCAATTCACATGAAACACAAGAAATTTTTTACGTGGAAAAACCTCTTTAATGTGAAGAGAGTAAAAAACTACAGGAATCTAACAATTTACTTAAATCCAATATATCAAATGAGTTTACAGCAACCACAATCCACCAAAAATATTCCACACAAATTTAGAGCTCAATCACAACTCTAACACAAGTAAAATACATAAAAATTTACAAAGAGATGAAAGCAAGTTAGAATGGTATACCCAAAGATCTTCAATTTAACACTATTTTTCGCTTCGATGTATTATGAAAATATTCAATGATATCTTCATTTTGAATTGTAGTAAAAACTTCATTTTCAATGTGAACTACTAAGCAATTGTTCATCCACTCGTCTCCCATTCGACTACGCAAACTATTCTTCGAACTTCCTCCTTTTGCTTGTTAGTATAACAAATCTCGTTAATTTGTATCCTCAATCCTAGATCAGTTTCAAGGTCATCTAAATTGAACACCTTAATCGAACGTTGAGCTTCTTTTGCTTAGTGTTTATGTCGTTGTTATGGGACTTCTTCTTCTAATGGGATTTGATTAACCTCAATACCAGTAGAGTCTCCATCAACAATTTGTGGTGGACTTT
>WYDK02118157.1:5900837-5921725 GCA_009867345.2 Toxicodendron radicans
GTGACATGTTAGCCAAAGGGAGAGAAAGTCTCTTGATAGTCAAAACCTTCACATTAAGGGAAACCTTTGGAAACAAGACGACCTTTGTAGTGTTCCACGGAACCATCAACTTTATACTTAATTATGTAGACTCATTTTCAACCAACGGGTTTGCGATGAGCGGGTCGCGGTACCAGATCCCAAGTTTTATTTTTTGTCAGAGCATTAAGTTCTACCTCCATATCAAGCCGTCATTGTGGATATTGGATGGCATTAGAATAAGATGAAGGTTCACTGTCTGCAGAAATTTTGCTCATACATGCCCTGTGCTTAGGAGATAAACGATCAAAACTTACATAAGCAGATGTGAGATAGTTGGTACTTGTAGTATTGGAGCAGATGTAATCAGCAGTCCAAACAAGTGGTCTGAAAATCTAGAAGGATTGCCTTATCGGGATCGGTTTAGTTCTAACTGGGACCGGAGATTCAATACCATAGTCAATGGTAGGGGCATTGGTTGTGCTGGAGGGAGATAGATCAGATACTGGAGCATTTTCAACTTGTTCTACTGATGTGAGAGGAGAATTGTTAGTTGTTAAAGGTAATTGAGTATTTATAATGGGGACTATTGTGAAAGGTGTCTCTGTTGTTGATTTAGGATTAGAAGGAGCGCAAATGGAAGTGGGTAAGCTTGAAGTAGAACCATTGTCAAGATCAATGAATGGGGAGATATCCTCATGAAATATCACATCTCAACTAATCAGAAACTTGCGTTGCTTAGGATTGTACAAGCGGTACCCTTTTTTTTTTAGCATGGGATAGCCCATAAAAATACATCTGGTAGCACAGGGCCCAAACTTGTCACGTGGACCAGCTGTAGTGGAATAGCAAAGACATCCAAAAACCCGCAAATGGATGTTTTCAGGTTTTTTTTTTCCAAATAGAAGCTCAGAGGGAGTCTTTCCCCCAAGGACTTGTGTTGTCATGCGATTGACTAGATAGGTGGCAATGATCACATATTCGCCCCAAAAGGTTATAGGTATATGAGTTTGGTGTTTAAGTGCTCGGGCTATTTATAGAAGATGAAGGTGTTTTCCTTCGACAACCCCATTTTGTTGTGGAATGTAGGTGTAGGAACTCTCATGAAGAATTCCATAGGAAAGGAAAAGAGAGAAGCATTGATTATTGAAGAAATCTAGGGCAATATCAATTCTTACTCTTTGAACATTATGTTGAAATTGTGTGTGAACCATGGAAAAAAATTATGGATGTGTGAAAAGGCTTGAGATTTTGAGTGCAATAGAAATACTCATACTCCCCTATAGTAGTCATCAACTATGGTAAGAAAAAATCTTGAGCCATCATGATTAGGAACGGGGATAGGGTCCCCAAATATCAAGATGAATTAAGGCGAATGAGGTGTTTGTGGAAGAAGTTCTTATAGGGCCTTGGATTATTTTGCTATAGGACAAAAGTGACAGTTATAGTCATCATGGGAATGATACTCGATTCTTAGGAATCTAGATTACTTGTCGACCACGTATACTTGCGTGAGTGTATTTGTCTTCACATGCAACATCTTTTTGACAACAACATTGTTGGCTTGGGACTGATTCAACATCTGAAGAAGTTGGCTGACTTGTTCGAGACTGATCATGGGCACTTGTGTTGGATTTCCCGGATTTGTGATGACATGATTGTTGTGGAATTTCCAGAATTGTCCTTCGGACGACCGTGTAATTTCCAACAATTTCACAGTTATAATTCCGTCGCTTACAATAATCACAATATAATTTTCCTTTACCTGATCTACTTGATCCATAGCCATTGGATCCAGTTTGAAATTGCCCATTGTGAGAACTGTTGGATGAGCTTAATGAGTTGACTTGCTGAAATTGGTTTACTTGCTGGTGGTCGTTGGATGAATTAGCACGATCTAGGTCGTTGAGAGCATTATATAAATTGCCATTTTTTTCATTGCCATATAACCCTAGCCTCTCATTCTCATTTTGCAAAGCCTTTGAAATGTTCTCTCGGCCAGACTTTGAGATTGCAAAAGCAATGGAATCACTAGGATGCAATGATTCCATGGTGGCCAGACGTTGATACTCGTCTTGAACGGCGAGTTGATAGAGAGATGGAGAGTTGGCGGCGAGTTTTTTCTGAGTATCTGAGGTGGGGATGGGAGAAAGCTTTTGTTTAATCCCATTAGAAATTGAATAACCCGATCTCGTTATTTGATTTTCTAGTATTGTTGCAAAGTCTCAGATGTCCCCATTAAGGGGTCGTCAACAACATCTAGCTCATTCCAGATTGCCAATAATCAGTTGAAATAAACCATCACAGATTGATTATGTTGTTTGATCTTGGCAAGGTTTTGTCGAAGTGTGAAAAGTTTGGCAAAATCTAGTTGTCCATACATCTTATTGATGTTGGCCCATATTTCTCTGGTGTTTTCTATTGGTGGTAGTCCAACGATAACATCCTGGGTCAGGGAGTTTATGATCCACGACCGAACCAATGTATTGCATTTGATCCATTAATTGCTTTGTGAGATGTGGTTTGTCAGGCATCGATATAGTTCTGTCGATAAAGCCATCTTTATCCTTTGTGATGAGTGGTCTTAAAAAATCGTGAGCCCAAATTGTGTAGCTTTCCGATCTAGTGAGAGGTTGCTTGACCAGGACAATTTCTGGTCCATCTGACCGAGGAGAAAATAAAGCATCACAGGATCGTGGGGTGGTCGAAATAAACTGGAAAGGAAACATCGACTGGTTATTTAGGCATGATCCATGATTTGGGCCTTGGGTAAATGGTTCAGGATTGGGTTGTGGACCATGATGAGTTGTGGATTGAGGGTTGGGTTATGGTCCGGTTTGAGTGGGCTCATTTGTGGCTTGAAATTGTAGGCCTTGTTGGTTGATTGTTTGGTTTGATTGATTTGTGAAGGATTCCATTTGAATTTGTTTGAAGAGTTGGCTTTGCACTAATCAGAGTGCCTAATTTTGCAAGTGAAACAAACTGGAGGCTTGAGAGGATGCAGGCAAGGAAATAAGTGTTTTGGAGGACAGAGGGTAGAAGCATGGTTATGAAACCCGCTCTGATACCATGTCAGAATAAGGAGATTGGATTGGCAAGAGAAACAACTAAGTTGTTGGAGTATGCTAACAAAAAGAGAAAAAGGGTTTCCGGGAAGAATTGTATGTATTTGATATGATTTACTTTGTACAGTATACATCAAGTTATACAGGAAAAATACAATATGTAAGGTAAGAGACACATTACATGATTACAGGAGTAACGTTAGGATCTCATCAATCAAGGAGCAGAATACGATATTTGTCCTGTAATAGAACAAATCATATCCTGTAATAAAGTCCAATATTTTCATGTATCAACAGTGCCCATATCCTTCACACTCAAAACACTTAATGCCTTTACTTTTTTTCTCATTTTCTTTCGAATTTTTTTTAGCAAAAGCACTAGGAAAAGACTTATAAGAATTGTTTTTCACAAAGAGTTGTTTTCCTTTTCTAACAGAATTTGAATTTTTCATGATCTTCCCCAAAAAATTGGCATAATTTTTAGTAAGTAATGCAAATTTTTCTTCATTCAAATCACTAAAATTAATCAACCTTATGCTTAAATGCAAGATCATTACTTGATTTTTGTGTACCCCACATTTTCAAATTTAGCTCATCTATCATAAGTCCAATCAGCTCATCAAGATTCATAGAATCCACATCTCGGCACACTTCAATAAAGGTCACCTTTGACATAAATCTCTTGGGCAGTGAGCATAAAACTTTTATGACAAGTTCAACATTAGTATAATTTTTTTCCAAGGCATAACACTTATTAGAAACATCACAAATCCTGACATGAAAGTCTGTAATGGTTTCATCATCATGCATAGTCAGATTTTCAAAGTCAGTAACAAGTCTCCTCAATCTTGTTTTCTTAACTATGTTAGTCCCTTCATTCTTAACCTGAAGTTTATCCCAAGCATCCTTTGCAATCTCACAGTTAGCAATGATTTTCATTTGGTTCACGGAAACAATATTAAAAATTGCATGAATGGCTTTAGAGATAAAGTTAGCAAGATCCAGTTCTTCCTTAGTCCATTCATCAATGGGTTTAGGTTTGGTCTCCTCATCCTCAAAAACTACGGGTGCTTTCCAACCACTAACAACTGAAATCCATACTTGCTTATCAATTGATTTCAAGAAGGCAGGCATCATAAGTTTCCAATATGGGTAGTTTGGTCCTTCTAACATGGGTGGTCTATGAGTGGAACCTCCTTCATTAAAGAAATTCATCTTAACACACAAGTACAGAAGTGAACACACACACGACAAATATGGAGACACACACAAAAAACAAGCTGATCAGATAAAAAATGACACAAAAACTATCAAATGCAAAGACAGAGCACAAACACAATCAAACAAGAATGGATCTACTAAAATAACTCTTCAGAATATGCCCTGATACCAAATGAAAGTTTGTGTTTAATCTAGTTCATTAAACAATTACGGAATGTGTTTGATTGAGTTATTTAATGCTTTGGAAGGATGATCAATCAACACCTAAACAATATCAAGCATCTAAAACATAAAGGAAAACACACCAAGGATTTTTACATGGTTCGGCTAAAAACCATTTTAGCCTACATCCTTGGGACCTAGTCCAGCTCAATCAAATCCACTATAGCAACAAGCCAAATTTCAATACAAAACTAAAATTAAATACATCAACGTAAACACTCCCTGTCTACAAGACTTTAACTTCACTCTGATTGCACAAATGCCTAGCTACGATTTGATTAAGTCTAAGCAACCACTTGGAAAGGTCAAGCAACTCTTGAACTTGGATAGCCAAAAACTCTTTTCAGCTCTCAAGCTTGAACTCCCTTCAAGCTTCAACAAGGAACCACGTTCCACAATCCTCAAATAACAAGATATATGATCGACAATGAAATTAGCAATAAAAAGGAACCTAATTGAAAATACTCTGTAAAATTTCAGAGAACAAAAGAAGGAAATATTCAAGTTCAAAAACGCAAGGAAAAAGAAGATTGGTTTATATATTACTTGCTCAACCAATCCTCACAATACACGTGCTCAACACTTTTAAACAAACTTTCTTGGACCACTCTTAAAAGAGTAGCACATGTAAAGTAAAGCTTATTACCCAAGTTTCATGAAAAGATTAAATATCTTCAAATATAACAAGAATGAGACATATGTACTACGAAAAAACGATTAATAAAATATTTACACATTAGAAGAAATGTGCACTCATTTGTTCAACATGATCATATGAATATCAGAATAAACACACAAACATCAATATGTTATAACATGTGTAAACTACATAAATAATAACTATTGTGCTTAATTAAACAAAATGCATATACTATTAACAAGAATATGCACTCAGACTTCATAAATTGACAATTAAAGCTTAGAAAAAGTTTGTGGGATTAAATTATACAAAGTGTTTTTTAAATTGCATGCGAGGAGAGGTTGAAGATTTGAATACATACACTTAATTATTTCGGATATCCATGAAAAAAAAAAAAAAAAAAAAGTAGATAAGAGAGAGATTTGGTTTGATTGAGTTCTCATGTGTCACTGTCCCCTCACACGCTCGCCTTCTTTCTCACTCTCACACTCATGCTTACTTACTGCCTCTACTTCCTCCTCCACTCTCTTCTATTTCCCAAAATATCGGAAACACAACTAACACCTAACACAAATTATTATTATTATCAAATTCAAATTGAACCCACTCTCTTCTCTCTTTCCCCCTTAATTTCCTTCAATTTCTCTTCATTCCCATTTCATCTTTATTTCAGCCCACTCAAATGACGATAATGAACACACCCACTCCATCTCCCTCTTCTTCTTGTTCCACTTCCTCCTCATTTCCCCCTCCTTGCTTCACTTCCCTTTCCCCCAACTCCAGGTATCTTTTTTTTTTAATTGTAGTTTAATTTTTCCGTGTTCACTGAGCTGGGTTTTTATAATTTATTTATTAATTTAGAATTAATTTGGTTCATTCAATTCTAATGTTGATAGGGTTTTGCCACGGGTGACGTGTACCTCCCAAAGGATTTGCCTTAGTTCTTGTCTCTCGACAACAGCTAATAATATAGTTTCTAAATATTCTTATGGGTTGTTTGAGACACAGCCTTTACTTTCTAAACCACTACTCAGTAAATGCTTCTCTTCTTCCGTGGGAATAGAAGCTTTGGTTACTTCCAAATCTCAGGATGTTTCAGCTGCTCCTGCGCCTCCTCGTATTGGTGACGACAAAATCGGCGTTTTGTTGCTCAATCTTGGAGGTCCCGAAACTCTCGAAGACGTCCAGCCTTTTCTGTTTAACCTTTTTGCTGATCCGGTAACATGAACACTATGTTTTCCGCGAAAGTTGAATATTCATTTAGTTATTGTTTTGTTTAGATTTATTAGTTATGAATGTGGCATATATTTATTTAGAACAAAACCTTTAGTATTCAGAGTTATGTTTGAGTTTGAGTCTACAATCTTCCTAATATTCTAACTTAGAGCCAGTGACTTAATGTTGCTCCTATCAAAGTCGTCCAGCATGCCATTTTTAGTGTTTGCCAGAAAAAAGTGCACAGCTTGAGCATAATATCATTAAATTATTTTAAGCTTCTAATTTCAAGTTTGCCGGCAATTTCTATTGATACTGGCTTTACAAGTATAAGGTACACGCGTAGATATTCTTTGGTTTTGATGCAAAGATTAGTGCTGGACAAGGGTTGTTTATACCAGTTGAATTGGTTATATATTTTTTATTTCTTTAATATATTGCATATACATGGATTAGTATTTTACACCTTGGAAACTAGAACTACTCAAATCCATGATCTTTTATATTGTTATTACCTCCATATTTTAAGTAAATAGATCACTAAGTGGAGTAGAGGTGACTTTAATTCAATAAAGGGGGTCACAAAATGATTTTGTCTTCATTTATTTCGACAGCTTCTCCACTGGTAAATTCTCCAAACTAAAAGGTGAATAGAAGTTGACTGATTTTGGTCACCACACCTTTTTAGTATTTTTTATGTGTATAAGTTGGGATGTGGGCGTGCTTAGTATGTTTAATTTTCAGCTGTTTGGCTTAAGATGAATTTATATGAAGCATTAGTTTCACCAATAGTAAGTTTTCTTACATTATTGTAGTTATTGTACTTATTTCATTGGAACAGGATATTATTCGACTTCCAAGGCTCTTTCGTTTTCTTCAAAAGCCATTGGCACAATTCATATCTGTTGCCAGGGCACCCAAGAGCAAAGAAGGCTATGCCTCAATTGGTGGTGGCTCTCCGTTGCGGCGAATAACTGATGCACAGGCATGCGTTTTTCTTTCTTTCTTTCTTTCTTTTTCTTTTTTTTCTTTTTTTTTTTTTAAATGAGTTGTATTTTCTTCATAACTTGAATGTTTTATTATTTGATTTCTAGATCTTGATTAGTTTTGATTCATACACATGACTGTGGATTAGAAAATCTAGTAGTTATAGTTCATTGGAATGCTAAATATCAAAATAAGAAAAGAGTAGATGACTGTTTCAAAATTTTCAAATTGTGCCTATTTTTCACCAAAAGCTATCTTTATTTGGTCTACGGTTAAATATATACTTTTGCTTTTGGTTCATGTTATATGCATTAAGTTCCTTGTGTTGTCTTGTATTTGTATTTAGGCAAAACTTTTCTCATGTTTCATATGTAAATGAGTGGAAGAAAAGGATTTCTACTAGTTCATATATTTTGTGTGATTATTTTTGGTATTTTTATTTTGTTTTTGATCCTATGTCAGCAATGGTTGTAACCTGAAGAATTCAGAATATATTGATCAAAGAAGTTTAATAAGTTGCTATTTCTTAAGGAGTTGTAAGTGTCTAAAAATGGATTATCTTGTACTTAGGCAAAAGTTTTCAGATATTTCATATGTATATGAGCAGAGGAAAAGCACTCAAGAAACTGATAACAGTTGAGATTGAAGCTTGGTTGAGTTGGTTTAAAAATATTGGGGAAGAATTTAGTCGAGTCACGGTGCTATTGACTTTTAGTTGGGAAGTTTTTCATTGCTAGAGTAGTACAAACACATCCATACAGAGCTTCCCTGTGAGAATGATGTCATTTTTGCATGTTTTTCTGTCTTGTCATTCTCCTTTCATTGGCTATCCTTTTCTTTGTACAGGCTGAAGAGTTGAGAAAGTCCCTTTGGGAGAAGAACGTGCCAGCTAAGGTGTATGTTGGTATGCGTTATTGGCATCCATTTACGGAAGAAGCTATTGAACAGGTATCTTGTCATCTTTATGTATTTTCCTTTGAATTTTTTTTTATGTTTAATCTTTATGACATTTCACTTCTGGATCTTGTTTTTCTGTCATGCTACTGCGACTTGTGGGTATGATGATTGTGAGTTTTTTTTTTTTCTTTCACTCATGAATATTTGTGATGAGTGGGTAACTACTAACTGGTAGTATATTGGTTGAACATTAATATAGCTTTTTAATGCAATGTTACCTGTTAACATATAATCTAGCAAACAATGATAAGGAGATTCGACGACAAATTTGTTTAGAGTACTCTGCATTAGCATTTTCAAGTGACTTCTGATTCATAGTTTACAAGCTTGTTTTGAGTAAAGAAGTCAGTCTGCAATTACTGCCCTTAATTGTTGCTCATAGGCTATGAATCTAAATTGTGTAGACTCAATGTTAATTCAGTTTATTTGACTGTTTAAAATTAGTTCTCCCCGTAAATTATGTCAGCTTATTTTATCAATTATTCTGCCTTGTTTGTGCTTTACCTAAACATTAATTTACTGCACAGAACTCAGTTTTTGTGTTGGTAATTGCTAGGATCCCACATTGGAAGGCAAATGGGTGGGCATGTGGGTTATAAAGGTTTGGACACCCTTCCTTGGCAAGCCGGTTTTTCAAGGAGAGTTCTACCCAAGCCCAATAAGACCCACTACCCAGCCCAATTTTGTGAAATATTATATGGGTTCTTATCAAATGGTATCAGAGTCATGGTCCTGCGCCTACATGTCCACGCCTGCGTGGCAGGTTGACCTTGGGCCCAAGCTGCTACCTCAAGGAAGGGTATGGAGGCCCGAGGTAAGGGGATCCGCGAAGTCACCCAAGGGTAAAGAGGCCGACGTGGATGTCGGTTGCGGAAGTGTGATGGTGTGTTAGGATTCCACATTAGAAGGGAAATGGGTGGGCATGTGGGTTACAAAAGTTTGGACACCCACCCTTGGCAAGCCTGTTTTCCAAGGAGAGTTCTACCCAAGCCCAATAAAACTCATTATCCAGCCCAATTTTGTGAAATATTATATGGGTTCTTATCAGTAATCAAGCTTTTGGTCTCTATTATAAATAATTACAATAAAATATAATAATCAAGCTTTTGGTCTAAGCTATCTGTCAATAGTTGAATTTTATATATCATTTAAATTTCATAATCTGGCTACTGATTTTGTCTTTTATTTTATTTTTATTTATCTGTAGATTAAAAGAGATGGAATTACAAAGCTTGTTGTGCTTCCACTTTATCCACAATTCTCAATATCAACTAGTGGTTCAAGCCTTCGACTCTTGGAGAGTATATTCCGGTGATGAATATTTGACAAGCCATTAGCATGTCATAATAATGTAACAATAGATTGACTAAAATTTCTGAATAAGTAATGGATCTGTTTACAGGGAGGATGAGTATCTAGTAAACATGCAGCACACAGTTATACCTTCATGGTATCAACGCGAGGGATACATCAAGGCCATGGCAAATTTGATTGAGAAAGAGTTAGAAAACTTTGACTACCCTGAGAAGGTTCGTTCATTGGATAGATCCATCATTTCTCTTGATCTAAATGTTTTATGATGAAGTAATCTGATATCCTGATATTCATAATATGTATTAGATGCACTGTGAATGACAGGCATAAGTTACTTTTTCTTTCTTGTGCAACTATAAAGATTTTAAGTGAATTTCCATTGCATTCATTATGCTTATAAAATTGAAATAAAAGTAAAGTCATCTAATGGGGAATTGACATGGAAAGTATCAGGATTCACTGCTGTTCTATCAATTTGTCTTGAGTTACTGGGCTTCACTCCATCTTGTTGACTATTTCATTGTAGGCTTTGATGGTCTGTTTACCATTGTTTTGGTATCTATACGAAGAAAAGTGTCTTTGGTACTCTTGGAAATATAAATTGTAAAGCGCTAGAAGATTGGCTGGAAAACACTGACTGATTGGACAGGAAAAATTTAATTTAATTTGTTCTATTCCAATTTCTTTGATTTATGTATTATATTCTGTAGAAGGATCCTGAGGTAAGAGAAGCATTGTTTGTGTGTCATTATGTCAATGTCTGTGTTGGGTTAACGTTTCCAAGAGTATTCATGCAAACTTTTGCTCCAAGCTGAAGATGGAAAAACAGAGATTGGCGTTATGTTAACTATGTATAGTAAGTTAATGGGATAGTATCTTTTTAAATTTTCAAGCCTTGATCTGCTTTAGCTTAAGCGCAATATGTATATAAATTATCATCAGTGGCACCTTCAGATTTCAAGTAGCAGATGTGTTTTGAAAGAGCAGCATTTGAGCTTATATGCCTGGCACAGAACTGATAGGACCAGGACTTAAAGGCCAGCTTTTTCCATATTGACCTGATTTGACCTGATTTGGATAATTTCTAGAAGGAACCATCTGGAGCTGGTAAGCTGAGAAACATGGAATCAAAAGACAAAAAGCAAAAAATATTAGAAATCGTTTTTTGGGCCATTTACATATTGTTCATTCAAGATTAACTTGAAGCTGACTGGTAGCTAATAGAATCTGTGCTTATTTTATCCTACAAAGCTTTTGTGATCATAGTTGACTATCATGCTCATCCCTCTTATCAAATTGACTTTCACAAATATGACTTTTGGGAATTTTTTATGGAGGTTCTGTCACCATGTTTTTTTTTTAATTTTTTGATAAGGAAACAACCTTTAATGTTATCTTAGTTTGGCTTGTCAAGTGCTTATATAACTCATCTTTCCTCAACATTTGGTACTATCGGGTTCAATGAAACTCTCACTTCCATAGCTCTTTTGTTCTTTTGCCTTGGTTTATGTGTATTATGTGTATACAATTTTGTTGTTACTTATTATGTCTGCTTTGGCAGTGTGTTTTGTAACTTCTTGTCCAATGTTTGGAATTGTAGAACTTCTCAAACTCCAATTATTTTAAAGTTTGTTTTTGGTCTAAAATATAGAAGAAAGTAAGTATGATACACTATTCTTTGTGTTCCTCTCTATACTAGCCCTGTAAATGTTTTCTAGAACTCCCGAGCTCTCGCAGGGGTCAATTGGGGAGCCTCTGGGATGACATTAAGTCAGCAAGTCATTGCCTAGCATTTTCTTAATAGATGCAATAAAATGTTTCTCTTGTATCAAACTTTGTCCTTATCAATTCTTTTGGTTGCTTTAGAAGCGTCTTTTTTTACATCTAAGTTCAAATATTTTGAATGATGCTTAATTATATATGTATATTGTCCTTATAAGTTTGTCAGCACACTTATTTGAGATTGTTTATAGGTTATGATATTTTTTAGTGCACATGGTGTTCCGCTTGCATATGTGGAAGAGGCTGGTGATCCTTACAAGGCCGAGATGGAGGAATGTGTGGATTTAATAATGGAAGAGTTAGAAAAGAGAAAGATAACCAATCCATACACTCTTGCATATCAGGTAATTTGTAGTTGTTAGATACGCTTTTAATTCTTATCAACGGTATTAATTCTTTTGAATGTCATGTATTGTTTAAACTTCATTTATTATCATGGCACTCGGTTGATAGTTAGTAAAAATGTTTTACAGAGTAGAGTTGGGCCTGTGGAATGGTTGAGACCCTATACTGATGAAACAATCATTGAGTTAGGAAAAAAAGGAGTGAAAAATCTTTTGGCTGTCCCAATTAGGTAAAGTTATTTCAATTATTGTAACTGTAATACCTCTTCTTTCTCATGGGCTAGCTGTATATCTGCTGCATGCGGATAAACTTGTAGTTGCTTACCCTTATATTATAATTAAATTTTTGGATTTTGAACTGGAAATATTTGTCTTTTCGGTGTTTGTTTGATTTACAGTTTTGTCAGTGAGCATATTGAAACTTTAGAAGAAATTGATGTTGAGTACAAAGAGTTGGCTCTAGAGTCAGGTATAGAAAAATGGGGACGTGTCCCAGCATTAGGATGTGAACCTACTTTCATTTCAGACTTGGCTGATGCTGTGATTGAGAGTCTTCCTTATGTTGGGGCTATGGCCGTTTCAAATCTTGAGGCTCGACAGGTAATCCTTATTGATTTTCTGCTAAATTTTTGTAATAACTAAAAGTTCTGTGCTGCTGCAGGGGCCTAAAGGGTCCTACATATTCTTCCTAAAATGTGTAACACTATAAAATTAAAGAAAAAAGATTATAGTATTAATATATTTTTAGTTCTAGCTTTGATATATTTTTTTATACCTTTCTCCATCCATGCCCAGTCTTCTGTGGAGGCAATTTATTTTGTTCTTGATGCTCTTTTTTGTTTTTCATCCTGGGATTTTGTGTTCTGTCTTATTGTTTTAATAATAATGAATTAGCGTACCTAACTGCAATAATTTACAAATTAATGTTGTACTTTCTGTACTCTTGTGCAATTTATTCTGCATTTTACCTGTTTTATTAAGTGGACTCTAAAGATAGAATAACACTTTCTGTTTTTCTAAACTCGTGAATTGACAAATCAAGAAATCTAAAATGATATATAGCTACTTTTAAGGAAGTTGAAATTTGGTCCTCTTGTCTAGCTTGTCTATGAATTTAGAAGTGATGACACTCTGTTGAATGCTTAGTAGATAAGTTTCTCATGGAATAAAACGACCAGCACTTGGGAGAATATAGCGTATCTATTGTTGTATTTCTCAACCCTTATGAATCGAGGATGAATAACTGTCTTCGAATAGCCATGTATATGATTCTTCCTTTTGTAGCGTAAGCTTTGTGTGATAGAAAGTTTGGTATTTTCTGCAGTCTTTAGTTCCACTTGGCAGTGTAGAAGAGTTATTGGCAACATATGATTCAAAACGTACCGAGCTTCCTCCACCTGTGATAGTCTGGGAATGGGGTTGGACTAGAAGTGCTGAGACTTGGAATGGAAGAGCTGCTATGCTGGCAGTGTTTGTTCTGTTAGTCCTAGAAGTCACCACTGGAGAGGGGTTCCTGCATCAATGGGGCATTTTGCCTTTGTTTCGGTGAATAATATCTAACAATCTCTCTTTCCCACACCTTAAGATCATTGAGTGTAAATTTTATGCATTCTATTAGCATTACTTTATACATGCATTACAATGGATATCGAAGCATCGCCGAAATCTACTGTGACTCTAAGATTGGACTTGCCTAATTGTATAGACGCAAATAGCGCAATACCAACCCCTGTTCGTGGAAAGGAAACAGAAATTGTAATGTCTATACTTAATGCAATGCTGTTCAAATGATAAATTTGTAAAAGTTTTGGCCTCTGTATTTGAATCTTGTATTTGTAGTTGAATGATGGAGGTGAGGAGATTAAATGGTTGAAGTTTTGGGTTGGGTCGGGTCATAAAATGGTATTTGATGTATTTTCATTGTGTTTTTATGGACCCTATCAAGGCCTAGTTGTGATTTTATTCACTTGAATATGTAATTATCTAAAAGATCATGATCTTTCTATTTAAATTTTTCATACATTTATGTATTATAAACTATTAATGAGTTATAAAACTTTACTTTTTGAACACTGGTTTTAAGCATTGGAATGAAAAGAAGACATATTTTAAGTTAAAAACAACCGAAATTTAAAAGCATTTTCTTTTAGGGGAATGAGTGGACTAGAAAGAATCGTCTTTGGTCCCAATAGGGCCCAGAATAGAGGAAAACATGCTCTTGCCTTGTCATAAAATAATAATATGACGTCAAAGTTGTTGGTTCAACGGATGTGAGTACTCATTAGTACCTCTCCTCTTAGGTCTTAATCCATCCGATCATAAGTGTGGGGTTTATTATTTAAGTTTATCTTCTTATGGTTGCTCTAATTTCTAAAGAAGATATTAGATAAAATTTTGTTTAAAGTATGCATACATGTATATAATTATGTAATACTTAAAATCATATATCACAAATAAAAAATCTACTTTCTTATGGGTGTGAACAACAAAATATTTATGGGATAGATTTGGTCCTTGTTTTGTAGTTCATACAACATAATTGGTGTTTTGGAAGTTTGATGCACATGGTTTACTTACTATAAAGTCAGAACAGTAAAGAATTTTAAATAAATTTGTATTACAAATCTGAAATTGAAATATAGAGAAGAGGGGCAAGTTGATCTGATGGCTTAGGAAAACGGCATGCAAAAAGTCAAAAATAAACCCGCATTTTGTCTCCTACCACAACGGCGTTTTTGGAGATCCCAGTATTAAAATGATGAACATGTTTGAAGAGACTCTGATTGGATTCAAGCTGGTTTTTATGGATTCCCATAATTCTCCATTAATGCCCATGTCCCCTTCTCTTTTCTTCATTTTTCTATAACTTCTCCACGTGCACCTCTCTCTCTCTCTCTCTCTGCATCACTTTCACTTCTTTACTCCATCAATTCCCTATATAAAAACCTCTCCTTTATTTCCTCCCATTCCAATTTCAAGAGATCTCAATTGGGTTGCCTTCATATCATGGAGAAATATCAAGTTGTTAAGGATTTGGGTGCTGGGAATTTCGGGATTGCCCGGCTTATGCGAAACAAGGAGAATAAAGAGCTTGTCGCTATGAAATATATTGAACGAGGCCATAAAGTTAGCTTCTTTAATTTCTTTACAAATTCTTTTTTATTTTTCTTGAAATTATGTTTTAAAAATTTGTTATTGAATGATTGCAGATTGATGAGAATGTTGCTAGAGAGATTATAAATCACAGATCACTTCGGCACCCCAATATTATCCGGTTCAAAGAGGCAAGTTTTTTGTTTTTTTGTTTTTGTTTTTTTGGGATTATTGATAGTGAATTTATTATTTGATGTAATTTGAATTAATTAATTATTGGTGTTGTGGTGTTTGGATTTTTCAGTTGGTTTTGACTCCTACACATTTGGCAATTGTGATGGAGTATGCAGCTGGTGGAGAGCTCTTTGAACGAATCTGTAATGCTGGTAGATTCAGTGAAGATGAGGTTAATTTTCTCTTACTCTTTCTCCCTTTTACTTGTTTTATCTATATTTATTATTTGGTAGTGGTGTGATGTTTTGGTTTCTTTATGGCAGGCTAGATATTTCTTTCAGCAGCTCATTTCAGGTGTCCATTTTTGCCATTCAATGGTAAATCTATCATTGGAAATATAGTAAATCAAATCTTTCTATGCATTGAACTGTGATGAGCAAACGTAATTAATTTGTTTGCTTTTATGATTTGCATATCAGCAAATATGCCATAGAGATCTGAAGCTGGAAAATACCCTGCTAGATGGAAGCGCTGCACCGCGTTTGAAAATCTGTGATTTTGGTTACTCTAAGGTTTTGAAATGGATTTCAATTGCTCTGTAACTCTTGTTTGTCTTTGTGGTTCTCTTGTTTGTTTTGTATTTTTTATTTTCATCTATTCTTTTCTATCTTGTGGTATAGTCATCTCTGTTGCATTCAAGGCCCAAATCCACAGTTGGAACTCCGGCATATATTGCACCGGAAGTTCTTTCTCGGCGAGAATATGATGGCAAAGTAAGTTAGTCTTTTTTAATTCTTTTTTCATATTAATGGAGATATCGAACATGCTTATCTTTTTCTTTTTATGATGACTCATGGATCTAGTGCACCACATTTGAGTTTGATTACTAATGTGCCAAATCAATGGGCAGGTGCTTCCTGGGATGAGTGTGCATCCATTATTTTTTGGGTGGATGACTCTTATCTCTTTTGGCACTACTAAACTTGTTGTCCTTTTAAAAGTTAATTACCTGTCTTTTAAATATTTTTCAAGGTAAAGGAGATGTGATGTCTTTGTATCTGTCCCACCAGAGAAGATTATTTTATGCCCTATACGTGTTGTAACTAAATCGATGCACATGCTAACCAAGTAGCACAATAATTTTTTATATATTTGAATGTTACTTTCATATCCTTAACTTGATTAATTATTTTCATTTAGACTTTATAGACACTCCATGTGTCAACTGCTTGGTTATTGGTTGTAGCCTATGATGAAGGCTTGCTTACTGGTTGAACCATAATAAGATCAATAGGGTCTTCCTTAGCCCCCACTAATATTTGACCACCTGTTTAACAGTTGAGTTTTTGTTATTCCAGTTTGCAACAACTTAATTTTGTAATTTCTCTCTGTCAGCTAAGGCCCAAAGACCAGCACGCACTTGTATGTATTTTAGATTAGACTAAGCAATGAATTGCAAGTGAAGTAGTAGTATACATAATTTATAATATTTTATTACGACCTTTGGTTATTAAAAAATGGTAAATGGCTATGAAAATATGTGTGAGGTTGTTATGCATACTTTTCTGTGATGTGTTTGATCGAGACATACTTTTCTATGATGTGTTTGATGCGATGATTGTGTTACTTGTTGCCCATAGGTTTCACAAGTGATCTATGTTTAGAGGTTTGAAAGTCAACCCCATAAATGTAAAACTTTGAAATATCATGAAAGTTGGTTAAAGCTGGACATTTAAGCTAAGTTAAGCACAAATCATCTGGTGATAGATTTAATATAAGTGATATAATTAGAAATCTGCACTGAAGTACAAATCTTGGTTTGATTCTGGATAATAATGATGTGTATCTTACCTTTCTTAATTGTTGATTAACTGGATGGCTTTTAAAATTAAGTGAATATAAGTCATTGATGTATTGTAGTCTTATTTTCTTCTTTAAAAAAGAAAAAAGAAATAAAAAATAAAAAAGAAGTACAACAGAAAGGCTTTCTCTCTTTGCTTAAGACTTTCTCTATTTGCTTTTGGAATTGTACTCAGGATTATGTTGATTATGTTTTTTCAACTCTTTCAATTAGGAAGGGTTTACCTTTATAAAAGATGTGTTCCAATTAATAGTTGTATGTTACCTGTCAGAGATGTCACTGGTAACTTTCTTGGATCTAGCATTTTAGTTCTTTATTTAATCCTCTAATAAAAAGAAAAATTGATGGGACTTTCAGTCTGGTTAATACATTAAGCTGTACAAGGTTCCAGGAGAGCTAGGTTTCTCGTCTGCATGACGGAAGTTTTTATACCCTAGCATTCTTCTTCACATAATAACTAGCAATAAGCAATTTTCTATTTGAAAATGATTTTACATAGAAGGTAAAGAAAAATATAAACTTTTTTTTTTGTCTCTGACTAACCAATTGTTCCTTGGGAGAAGTATGTTCAAAACAATATTGAAATGCCTAGAATTCATTATTTTTAAACACGAATGAACTTGAAAATGTCATTTCTAATATGTTGGTTTTTACTGCATTTGTTTAGTTGGCGGATGTATGGTCATGTGGAGTCACTCTTTATGTTATGCTAGTGGGTGCATACCCTTTCGAGGACCAAGAGGACCCCAAGAATTTCAGGAAAACAATTCAGGTAAATTATCTGTCCCTCTCTATAATATTTGATAATTTCCATCATCTTTCATTTTAATGTTCATTATTTTCCATTTTGTCATCTTTGCAGCGAATAATGGCTGTTCAGTACAAAATCCCAGACTATGTGCACATATCTCAAGATTGCAGACACCTACTCTCTCGCATATTTGTTGCAAATCCAGCAAGGGTATGTATGACCATTGAAGTTAATAATTTTTTTTTAATCATTTCTGTGAGCCTATCATGATATATTGTAACTATAGCGTGCCTTTGGCTTTTGAATTTCTCTAGAAGGTTCTGTGAGATGCCTTTATGGTCTTCAATCCATCTTATCTGAGTTTTAGTTCAATGAATTCCCTTATTTAACTTGGACATATAGTAGTGTAAGAACAACTAATATGCCAGCTGCAACATTTGCTGGCTTTGAGAGACCTAAAATAGTTGGCAACATGGTAGTCTCTTCCTTTGGTTGATATTGTCCACAGTTTTTATCAGTTTCTTACTGAGCGGGGGAATTAATTTCTCTGATTTTGTTTATTATCATAATAACTTAAGTAGTTTTCACTTCATTAAATAGAGACCAAAGGTATGAAGATGAGGCCAAGCTTTTTCTGCTTAATCTTTTGACACTCTTTCCCAATAGAATTCTAAGCTTTCAAAATTGTTATAATAGGTCACTACTTTAGGAGATGAATGCGCTACCTTATGCTTGCAAGTATGATCAAATAAATCTTACTGCTTTCAGGAAATTAAGTTTTTCCTGTCTGCATTATGTAAAGTTTTTTATTTTCTAATTTTTTTTAATTGTTTGTTAAAATGAAAGGTTTGGTTAATGGAGCCTATTGCTATATTCCAAAGCAATAAACCTTGCAAAGGATGTTATCATATCGTCTTTGTCTTAAAACAAACCATAGTTTTGTGTTTCATCTCCTTTTAAGATATCTTCTTTCCCTGCAGTACTACCCTTAGCTTGTGCCCATTTCCTGTGAAAATGACAGTGTTGGATTTTTCTATTTCCTCAAGTGGACCCTACTTTAACAATCGTCTGCCATGTTTAAGAACCTTGCACATGTTTGCACAGTTTGATGCTTGGCAGATGAATGTATTTAGACATCTTATATCCATTGAATTTGGGTTGTGCTGTGGGGTACTAAATTATTTGCATTGTATTCAACTGAATTTGGCCTTTTCTCAGGATGATGAATCTATTTACCCTCATTGAGTGTTGATTTCTTTGATTTGCAATGCTATATTGCCATAAAATCAATCTCTATACCCCATTTTTCGATTCATTTTCGTGCAGAGAATTACAATCAAAGAAATTAAGAGCCACCCATGGTTCTTAAAGAACTTGCCGAGGGAACTAATGGATTCAGCACAAGCAAGTTATTTCCAGAGAGAAAACTCAAGTTCTTCTCTACAAAGCGTTGAGGAGATTATGAAAATTGTCGGGGAGGCAAGAAACCCTCCACCGTCGTCTAGGTCATTGAAGAACTTCGGATGGGGAGCAGAAGAAGATGAAGGGGAGGAAGACATTGAGGACGAGGTGGAAGAAGAAGAGGATGAAGAAGATGAATATGACAAGAGGGTGAAGGAGGTTCATGCAAGTGGTGAATTTCATATCAGTTAAAAAAGAAGAGTATAACATTTGTCTAGTTATTATTAATAATAATTGTAATTTTGTGACTTTAGTAATGCCTATTTGTGTGTATAATAATAGCTAATAATTTGTTGTTTCATTTCATGCCCCCAAAATTATCCTATTCTAGACAAATTTAAATTTTAAGTTTTACATGGACTCAAAATGTTAAGAGAAATGAGATCTGTGGGTTACTAGAAGATCATTGTTGCACTTAGGGATTTTAATGACCTTTTCAGATTTTATTAGACAAGGTAATATTTTCTCCAAACCTTGGGATATTATTACCTTGGCCTTGGATGGAGCCACATAGAGTCAAGTGGGGGCTCTTGCCCCCATTGGAAAAGGAATTATTATTATTTTTCAAATTCCCCTATGTGTTTGTGTGTTGACTTTTATCACCTAATATTCCTTTGCATATCTGTTTCAACCCCTTTCTTTTCATTTTATTGTTTCACTTATTTTTCTAATTTTTCTTTCTCAAGTGCCAATAAATTTTCCAACTTCAATCTTTTCCTCTCTTTCTCTCTCTCTCTCTCTCTCTCTCTCTCTCTCTATATATATATATATATATATATATGTTTTAAACTTTTAATATATAAGACTTCTAATTTTGTTAAATGCTTATTATAAAACTATTATTTGAACCCTTTTTCCTAAAACAAATCTTTAAAAAGAAAAATCAAGTATTTCCTTGAAAGAGAAATTTTGGGGTTGGTGGGTGGCACAGGAGATGGTGTTTGTGGTGACTGATGGGCTGAATGGTGGCTGTGCAGGGGCAAGAGGGGTGAGGCGCACACATAGGGGTTTTGGGCGCTAGGCGCTTGCACGTGCTATCTTGCGTGCTCGTTGGGCGTGCGATCACGCTGGCTTGCTGGTGACTGGGGCTTTTCATTGGGGCAATGGATTGAATAGGTGGTGGGCTTGGATGGAGCAACAAGGTTGGAGAGATGGGGGAAAGTCAGCGACTAGAAAAATCAACACAACAACACACAAACACTTCAAACATCAAACCACGCTTCAACACCAAAAAAAAAAAAAAAACCAACATTTTGTAAGGGATTGGGATCGCAAAACGCGACTGTCTCGTGGCAGCAGATGCAAGTCATATCGGCAAAAACATGCAAGTGTGGGAGGCCAGTAGAGGGTGGGGTTTTGAAGAGGTGAGGAAAGGGATTCATATGGTGGTGATAGGGGTGATTTCCGATGTCTAAAACGGTTAGAATCTAGCCGTGAAACAGTGAGTTCGCGCGAAGATGCAGGGACCGTCGGCCGGCCATTGGAGATGGAAACATGGCCGACTTTTATTTGTAGCTTTATCAGTTTTCAGAAATATTGAATATAATAATAAATTAAGGAGAGAAAGCAATCTACCTTGAATTTTAAATTTGGATTTTTGATGCATAATGTTAATAGACAATCTTATCCTTACTTATAATATACTTTTCACCATCGCAAGTTGCAACGAAATTTACTAACATATATGTGTTGTGGGTAGTAAAGTATCATTTTGAAACTTTTTGTGTGAAAAAGTGTCATTATACCAAACCTTAGGTGGGAAAAAGTCATTTACTCTATTTAT
>WYDK02118157.1:5945253-5958740 GCA_009867345.2 Toxicodendron radicans
AGTATTGTATTTTATAAATGTATTATCCACTCACTGGGCCTCCCAGCTCACTGTTTTGATTTTTTCCCCCTCCAGGTTAGTATCCAGGAGTCGAGTTGCATCTTCCAGTGTAGGTCGATGGCCAGATGCATGTTTTCGCATTTAGCTTATTGTTTGTCATGTAGACGACTCTGATACAATGTTTTGATTTTGGATTGTAAAATAACGTTGCATATGTTTTATTTAAAGAAAATTTCACTGAATTTTATTAACAGTTTCTAAAAAACTCACCCTCCTTTCAGAACCCGAGTCCCACAGAACACCCGGATCCGGTGGGGTAAGAGCCACCCAGGAAGGGGCGTGACACCAACTCTCCTGGGTGTGCCCACTACGCTCGCCCAACGAGCGTTCGAGGACTCCAAATACAATCAAAATCCTTCCAAAACAACTCAATAAAAATTTCCAAACAACTCTCAATTGTGACTATCTCGCGCAACAATCAAAAAGGCAGTAGATGACGTTCGACAAACGACCAGACGTCGAGATGTTGGAGGTTTTGTTAAGGGGGTGACGATGAGGCTAAGGGTGGTGACAGGTGGGGTTTTGGTTGCCAGAATCAGCTATGGTGGTGATCCACGATTTGGCCAGTCTAGCAAGTGATTTCTCTCTTTTTTTTCCTTTCCTACGCATTTTCCTTTTCACTCTTTGATAGTTGATGATAGTATGTATTATGTGTTGTGTGATTAAATTGTTTAATGAATTATTGATTTGGGTTTGAAGTGTTTGTAATTTGTTGTGGTTTGCGGCGGTGGTGATGGTTGTGTGGGGTAGTTCTGGTGGCGGCTCATTTTTTGTTTGGATATGAAATTTGGAATGATTATTTTATCTTTTGACTGTTCATAAAACAATTTATGTTAATTTAAGAGTGAGATTGTGGAATTTATGAAACCAGGTTGAGAACTTTCCATTTAGCTTAACCTTGGGTGGGAACACGTCGTTTGCTCTTATAAAAATGTGAAGAATATGCTTCGCAATCTAAAAATAGTTAGACTTTTCTTACAATCATTGCTAGTTTTTTTAATCTAATATAGCATTTGTGTTTAGAATTTCATTACACAGTCCTAAAACTTTTAGAAGCATTGGATTGCGTTTGAAAAACTAACAATCAACTATCTAGAAATATCTCTTTCATCTAATTACTTTCCATTTTTATGAAACTCATTAAATCCATATATAATAGTTCTAACAATCGTTTTGTTCCCATGACTTTATTTCTCTTCTAAAAATTTCTTATTTGATTACCTACCTGTCCTGTTCATCATGTATCTAACTTTACTAATTAATTACCTTAGCCTTCAAAATAAAATAAAAAATTTAGTCAATAAAATTAAACTAGCCTTCAGAATCTCTAACATTATAGTGCATCTAAGAATTCTAGATTTACATAGACTTATCTAATACCAAATCTATTGTTCTTGTTGCAGTATGTATAACTCAACAATTTCGATCTATATATTCACTTATTTGTTGTTCCACAATTGCAATATTTAACATAAACAATTTCGAATTATACATTTGTTGTTTCAGAAGTACATTACCCCCTTCAAATCAATCTTTTTTTTTTTTTTTTTTATATTATTATTATTATTTACATTTTACTGGTTTCTCTTCTTGTTAGACCTGTTAGAAGAGATCTTGAACCACCAGATTTTTCATGTATTTTCTGAAGAGGATTCTCAGTTTCCCCTTGTTTGAAACTATATTTACACTCAAATCTGATGACACATTTTTTCACCACACCACAGTAGTGAAAATTCGGACAAAATATTTTTAGCATATATAACTTTGATGTCAGTTAACAGACATATGGAGCGATGCCTGAATTCCACAAGCTCATTATTTCAGGTGGTATATTTTAGCTTTAATCATGCACATGTGCTATATATATTTGCGTTTTTAATTTTTATCTAAAAAAGAAAAAAAAAATATTGCCTTAAAAGAGTTGTAACTTCACGCGCTAAACGGGTGCGGTCATGCACGTAGAAAATGACACCGCTTTTTTCAGATTTGTCAAATTTACCTGCTCCTTCAGCTGACTCAAATACTCGACATGTTATGTTTAGAGCCCCACCACGCTTTCAAATAATAACTTGAATCCCTGTGGCTTACCAAAGCTAACTTAATTTTTACTTCTCTCTTCTGTACTTTTATTGTCAATAACATTTTCATCCTTTAGGTTTTCGAAATTATCAATTAGGTCCAGTAAATTCAGAATCAGCTAATTTAATCTGTCGGACTATTGTTGTTATATTCCATTAAATAATATAAGGGTATTTTTGTCCTTTTATACCAATAACATAACAATATAGCAAGGGTTTTGATGGGGTTTTTTTTTTTTTTTTTTATGTTTATTATTTTATTAATTTTTCTTGTATTAGGAATAATAGTTAAAAATTCTCCATACGATATTTTATAAAAGGACAAAAATGCTCTTACATTATTTAATGGAATGTAAACAGCCTTTGTGTGACAGGGACTAAAGTCACTTTTTCTCTCAAAAATCAAAATGTCATTAACTCCACTTTTGACCATCTTCACTTGAATCAATTCTTGTTGTTTTGAGCCCACTTTTATCTTGCATGTTCTAGGTGACATTTTGGAAATAAAAATTATTGTTTTTTTTTTTTTTTTGTATCATCTAATATTATTATTATGATAGTTATTTTTTTATAAACTTTCATCAATTATATAAGGGTGTAAATATTTCATTATGATATTTATGGGTGTCCATATAAAAACCTGTCCCTCGAATGGATTCTTAAGTCTTGAGCCTATTTGTATCTTTGCTTGTTGTAGGTGAGACAATAGGCGAATAGCTGAGGAAGCAATCAAGTTTGAAGTAATAATGATTTTTGAATGGATCGATGTCGAGCAATAATATCAATATGCGTACAAAATTGCAACAAATTAAAACACTTTTTCAAAGACAACGCAACTTATCTCAAGGTACAGTGAACTCATTTTCTCTCTTTAATTCTTTCTCTGGGTGTGTTTCCTTGCGTGTAGTTAGCTGTAGAAACTAACAACAAAATCCTAGTTCTTTACTGTTCAGATTCAAAGACAACAAGAAAGAACATAGCAGAGAGAGCATTCTTGCCTCGGAAAAGAGCAACACAACTCCCACTCTATTCTTTGGGTTTTAAATCCCAATAAACCAAAAAGACACAAAAAAGAAAGTGAAATCTATTATAATTTAATAAAATTTACTCTTTTATCTTTTGACATTGCTTGATTTATTGAGTGTGTAATGTACCGTGTGAATATGCTTGTGGTTTGGTTATGAACAGGGCAAAAAGTTTGCAGTTCCATAAAGGGCCAAACCAAACCCTATCTCTCTTTAATCTTTTGCCAAACGGATCCTCAAAAGTAGCATGCACTTATGGCTTCTTCTTCTTCTCACAAAATGCGTCTGAGCCTAGTGGGACAAGTAGGAATACTTGGAGAAGTTGAAGAAGAAGAAAAAAGAAGAGATTGGCTTCAGTTAGGTTTAGGGTTAGGTTTTGGTCTTAACACTTCCGGAAAAAAGAAACAAGAACATTATCAATCTAACGGGAACCCCGTTTCAGTTTCACCCACTGTGTTACCTTCTCCTTCGTCTACGCTTCCTAGTGTCCAGCATCATCAGGAAATAGGAATAGGTTTAGGACTAGAATTAGGGTTAGGGTTAGGGTTTGATAATGGGAGTATGTGTTATAAGGATGTGGCTCCGATTGGTAATAATAATCACAGGAAGTTGTGGGAAGATCTAGATCAGGGTGGTCAGGATTATGATGATGAAGATCATGATCTTGATTATGATGATGATGATATACCATCAGGTAGCTTTCTTGACTGTCAAAATCCCAAGTGCAATGATTCTCATCATTTCTCAACAAGAAGAAGACCCCACCCTGGTTTGTGGTTTACTCTCATCTCTTTTACCAACCGGTGAGCAAAATCTTCAAAATGTTCATCATTATAAACCCATTCTCTCTCTCACTCTCTTATTTTTTATTCTCAATTGTTATGTTTAATTGGACACATAATATATAAGTTGTTAACTTTCTCCATGTAATTAATTTTCTTTCCACTTCACTCTTTTTTTTCCTCATTTTTTTTGGGTTTATTTTGGATATCTATCTCGTTTTCATTTTAATCTTTCTCTTGGGTTTCATTTTCAAAATGTTCATCATTATGAACCCATTCTCTCTCCCTCTCCCTCAAAATACCCTCTTATTTTTTATTCACAACTGTCTTTTGTTCTGGTGGTCACCCTAATCTTGATGTTTAAGTGGACACATTATATCAGTTGTTAACTTTCTCCTTGTGTCATTTATTAAAAATAATCTTCTTTCAACTTCACTCTTTATTTATTTGTTTTTTTTTTTGGGGGGGTATCCTCGTTTTCATTTCAATCTTTCTATTGGTTTGATCTTACACAACCTATAATTTCTCTATGTCTCTCTCTCACCCACTTTCACTTCATTAAGGTGGTTTCAAATTTCAATCTCCATTGTTCTACGTAAAGTATTTCCCACTTCATTTATTTTTCCCAACATTTTGTGTTTAATCCATGTAAAAACTTAATGAATAATTGTTTGGGAATTGATGTGTTAATAACATGAACAGGGTTGGACAAGCACTGCCTCAAATACCAAAGGCGTATATTAGAGTGAAGTAAGTAGTGCACGTTAGATTACTATTTGCATCTTAATAATACATGAGCGTATCATTTCACTGTCATTTCAATGGATATATAAATGTATTTTTTTTTTCTATCAGCTAATGATGATGTTCTGTGAAATTTGTAGAAAAGGCTGATATTACTTTTTTTTTTTTTTTTGTTTTTTTTTTGTAAAAAGGGATGAGAACATGACAGTTTTCACGGTTAAAAAGTACCTGGTTAGAAAGCTTGGTCTCTCCAACGAAGCTGAGGTAATTTACTCAAACCTCTTTCTCCCCCTCTCAATAATGAAGCATGCATGAAAATGATAATTATTTTATTTGTGAGATGACAAGTTCTCATTACGTGGGTCATGTTAAATCAAATAATAATATGGCAGAACTCTGGCCAAATTGATTTAAAATTATAGGGCTTTGAGATCTTTTGAGTATACTATCAGAAAATTGATTCTCGACCAGTTAAGTACCGCATGAAATTATTTGATACCAATTATGGCTTTGTATTTCTTTAAATGCTCTATCTTATATGCTTCTCTGTTAACACATTAAATGGCTTCAAATATCCTTTTAGGCTTCTGTTTCTTGCAAGGTTGTGGTATTCCTACTGAAGATTACCTCAGGTTTTGCATGTTTTTCAGTTTATAATTAGTTTGAGGTAGCCTAAATGACATTTTGACTTAATTTCTTGTATCATACTGATTCCATTACCTGTTTCTAAATTATATGATGTTCATATATCTTGAGACATTGGATTTGAAACATATTAATCTATTTAGAATAAATAATAAAATTTAGGGGCCTAGTAATATTGCTAGAATATACAGCTTTGTTTCGTAACGTATATATATATATATATATAATTTCTTAATTATATTTTTAATAGGATTCATTAGAGGCTATATAATATAGAGGGTACTGAGGCTAATAACCTTTCTTGTTGTTATGATTACTGGGAGCGTTGTTGTTTTATTAGGTATATAGTTATTATTATCTAATATATAGGGATGTAAGTCTTTGTTAATCTCTAGGGTCCTAACTCCTAAGGGCTAATTGTTTTTTACAAATTAACGTTCATAAATGTTGATCTCGTTTTAAGGGTTATAGACAACTTTTTCATCTTTTTAGGGACATAATTGCTGCATTTATCGCCGTAAATTTTCTTCTTCTTCGAATTATCACCGTATAGTTCATTTTACTTGTATCTGGACATCAAATCTAATAGATTGACATATGCAATGGTTTAAACATCTTTAGATCCTATGGAAACATTAATTAGTATCCTTTTAGATAACTCAAAGATAATCAGAAAATAAATCTTAACTTATAACTTGGTATATATAGTCATCTGCCTTGAAAAAACTTGGTCCATAGGATTTGACTTGGCCTTCAGTTAATTTGCTTATCGATTTAGAAAAATGAATATAATGGCAATGATATTCATGACATTAATTGAATATTATAGGATTACACTATAAATTACTCAATTTTATAACTTTAGAACCTCTACGTTGTGCTTGATGGAAATGAAACGAATGAACCCATTATATAAAAGACTTAATTAATTTGTCGCTCTATTAAGCCCCATCTAGTAATAGTATTTGTTAATTGACTGAAAGAAGACTTAATTACAGAAGCTTCTTTTGACTGGAGATAATGTTGTATTGACATGAGCTTCTTACGCTTATTAAAAGCAGCATTTCCTGATCAATATAATGTCGGTTATAACCCTATCGTGATTTTGTGGACAGATCGATATATTATGCATGGGGCAGAACTTGTCGCAAACACAAACTTTGAAGCAAGTGCGAGATGCTGTTTGGCTGCCGGGATTAATACAATCCATAAATTCAACTGCTCTAGTCTTTGCTACCCCACAAGGCAGACCGATTAACCATTTGATCCAGTTGCATTATGGAAGACGATGCTTAGTTTGATAGTGTAAGAATTTTTAGAAGAATATGTGCTGAATATGCATGCTTTATCAACCGAGGTTCAATTAATGTTAAATGTATAGTTTAATTTGAGGGTCCAACTTCTGCTCTTCAGCAAATTTTTTTTTTTTCCTTTTTCATAGGAATGTTTCCGTTACAATTTGTTGCAAAAACTTTTTTGCAACAGATTTTTAAAGAAAACCTACTTTTTACTAAAATTGGCCCTGTAACAAAAATTTCTTGTTACAAATAATTATTTACTACAGATTTTGATATGTTCCGAAAAATCTCAATTTTTCACAACTTTATTTTTTCAGTAACAAAAGCTTCAACTACTTTTTGCAATACATTTTTTTAGTGCAAAAAAAAAAAAAAATGTTTTCCTTTTGTTCTCAAATAAAAATATATAATACCATAGATTAACATAATATAACATATTATCAATACTTCATTCAAAAAAATTTATAGATTAAAACAACACAATATAGATTGTTATTAACAAATTTAACAAATAGGCTATGTTTGGTTGGGAATGATATTAGATAACAGCGGTAATATTTTTTAAATTGAGCAGAATACGATATTTGATTGTTAAGTAAAACAAGATTACCGGAAACAAATTTTGCAAACAGTACTTTTTTTTAGGGTAAATGAGTTGAACTCAGATTACCTAGGGGTAGACTGTAATTAAAAATTTCCCTCGCAAAGTTTTTTTGGTTTCCAGTTATGCCCCTAAACAATATATTATTTGAATGAAATTATCATTTGCTTTATTAATAATTATAAAACACTCAAATTAGTGAAGCGGACGGTTTTGCCCTCAATTTTGAAATACTCCATACGACAGTGCCCTTAGCCACCCCCAACCACTACCCCAGCCACCCAAGAGGACCATTGTCCCCGGCCACCACCGCCAATTGTCACTGACAATCATCGGAACGACGCACAGTTGGCCGGATCTGACCGACTGTGCACCGTTAATGTCGTTTCACGACCATAGATCTGACCGTGAAATGGCTAGATTTGACTAGTCATGCATCATTCTGTCCATTGCAGGTGATGGTGTCTGGCTGCCGACAGTGGCTTAGGGTGGGGTGGGGTGATTTTGTTATAAATTAAAGTTTTATATAACTGGGGTGTTTTAGCAAAATGTTAAATGTAGGAGGTTAAATTAAATGATTCAAAAAATATTAATAAAAATAAAAAATATTAATAATATTATATTAATATTTAAAAAGGAGGGCAATTTAGTAATCTAAATAACTTACCAACTAATTTATCATTCCAACCAAACATATTAATATAATATACCTATCCATTTATTCTTTCAACCAAACACATTCTTAATAATATAATATTTACATGCCAAGATAATCTATTTTTTCTTTAATATAACATTCCTAGTATTAAACATTCTCTAAATCAAACACACCCATAAAATTATATAGCAATAAATATAATTCATCATCATCAATTCAACAAACTCGATACGAGTAAAACAATACAATATACTTCTCTATCATCGATTCAATAATCAAACTTTAACAATACTAACAACTCACTACCTAAAAAAAAAATATTGGAAACTCCACATATATCGATTCAATAATCAACTTTAACAATACTAACAACTCACTACCTAAAAAAAAGATTGGAAACTCCACATATCACGTTATAAACACCATAATAATACCGTTTCCACAACCTCAACAATACCAACAATTTTACAAGCTCAATAATACCAACTAGATTTGGCAAAACGGGTGGTACGAGATCCAAAAGGATTGGTTTTAAACAAGTAAAAAATATTGGACTCGTACCTTACCCTATACGGGTACGGGTGGAACAGCGGGTACCCTGTTTATTGTTCACTGTAATTTTCATTTGTTACAATAACACCCCCACAATTTCTCAAATTTTCATTTGTTACAATCACACCCCACAATCTACTCCTACAAATTCATTTCAATTCAACATACAACCAACTCAAATTTTCAAATTTATTGAGCATGAGATATTTTTACAAAAAAATAAATAAATAAAGTCATTTTCTCATTAAAAAAAATACATTATCCAAGAGAACAAAAACAAAAAACAAAAAACTCAAAACCAAACCAGCACAAAACTTGTATCTTTGTGGCGGCAACATTTTCAAGTTACAGATTGAGTGTTTTTTGAGTTTGTTAATGGCAATTTCAACACCCTTCATCTCTTCGTCTTCATTCAACTTATTATCCTTTTCGTTATCTTCTTTTTTGGGTTTTTGCCGAGAGAGGGCATGTGTAACTTTGTTATTTTTTATCAATCAACTAGTAAAAAGAAATAATGAGCTTGAAATAAGAGTTTTGGAAAAGCGTTGCAAACTGGGATATAGAGCCAAAAATATTCTTCAATTTGCCAGAAAAGTCGAGAATAGGAAAATCAACATTCACAAATAAGAAGAAGTTTCTTGCTAGCTATTTTACAAAACATTGAAGATTAATAGAGGGTTTGATCATTTTGTATGTGCCAATATATTATTTTGTATTGGATTTTATGAGAAAGTTCCAACAGATTCACAAACTATAAGACATTTGCAATAGGCTAATTCAATTATTTATTTAATTAAGAATATAAATTAATCATATGTTTAATTAATTTAATTTAATTTGTATTTTTTAATCTTACAGATACATTCAATAGAGAGTTGTAACTCAAAAACAATTGATAAATATGTGATTGAAATTTATGATAAATATGTGTCATTAGAGTGTCTAGCCTTTTGGTAATATTAATTTTATTTAATAATTAAAAGTTAATAATAAATACTATTAATTAAAGTTGCATTTGCATTTTCAGATGAAACTCTTAAAAAGTTACGAAAAGAAATGTGGGAAGTTGAGCGAACTGGATAACTCTACATATCATATTATAACGAAATAAACATTAAATTGTAACCTTAATTTTATTCTTATTAATTTTTTTTTCTTCCTAATGATAAAAAAAATTATATATAACAAAAAAGACACTAATATTGAGATCTAAAATTTCTAATTTTTTTTTATGTTTTCTCGTGAACCAAACAAAGGGCTTCAAAATTCAATCAGTTTTCCTAAAAAAACACACATCTAACTTCACTAAAGCTTTTAACCAAAATAATGCCCGCAAAATAATAATTTTGAAAGAAAAAATAAAAACTCACCCCATTCTTCAACAAACTGACATAGAAACTCAACAAGAAATAACCAAAATCAACAACTTTACAATACAACTTAAAAACAAAGCAATATCTAACAACATTCAACATAAAAATAAATAAAATTTTCATAACACAAATTTTTTATCTACACTGCAGCACCTTTTCCTATCCAATTCTCTAGCTTTTCCTCTCCAATTCCTCCTCCCTCGTCTCTCTTTCTTTATTTTCCCTCTCTCTTTCTTTACTTTCTTTCTTTTTTCTTCTTCTTTTCTCTCCTCTCTTTTCTTTCTGTTCTCTCGATTTTCTTCTCTTCTCTTTCTTTCAAATTTTTTTAATTTGAGAGCCCTACCCTCAAAGGGGATGGGTCTGCCCCTGGTTTCCGCCCCCATCAGGTTACTTTTTTTAGAACTAATCATCATAATCATAATCATTAATTATAGTCATAATCATGGAACCTCAAATGGACGGTTGTTGATCAACTGTTGCTCCTCTTTTGAAATGGGTTCCTCTCAGAACTCCATAAATATGTGGTAAAGTATGTGTTTTTTTATATTTAATTTTTAAAGTATATGGCTTGGAATGCCACATGTGTGTTTGGTGTTTGTGAAAATGCCTGTGTGAATTTTTATGATGTGAGAAGAAGGTGAGAATGTGAGAGGGGCGCGACTTTGTAATTCTATTCTTTAAGAAGAGTAATATTATTTGTATAAACTTTGTACAGATTCTTTTATACAAAATGTTGTGTTATAGCATATAAAATGTTCAATAAATTAGATGAATGATATGTCAATTAAAAAGCAGTGTCATATCAATTTGTATGAAAAAATTTGTACAAAGAGCATCACTCTTTTAGAAATTAGGTTAGAATTATTTTTAAAATTTTTTTATGGATACCCGCTTGTATACCTGGCCCGCCCGAAAAAAAAAAAAGGGATCGGACTGGATACATGTTAAATGAAAACAAGCCTTAAATGAGTGGTTCGTACCCCTTTTTTATACAGGCATCCACGGGCATATACCCGTTTTACTAGGTCTAATACCAACAAGTTAGGAAAAACATACAATCATTTATTATCAACAATGTAACATTAAAAACACAACAACAATACCACCTCCACAGCTTCAACAATATCAACAACACTACAGAGTCAATAATACCAATAAGTCAAGAAAAAATCATCAACAACGTAAAGTTACAAACACAGCAATACCATCTCCACAACCTCAACAATCTCAACAACTACAAGCTCAATTGCCAACAAGTAATTAAATAACATCTTATGATCCAATAAAATCTACATATAAAACATAATTTTATCAAAACTTATTACTAATTAACCAACAATATATATACATAATCTTATATTTACTTGAATCTCAATAAAAAATTGATGATGGACATTGTTGTTGTGTCTAATGAGTAACTGCTTGAATATCTCTTGAACATGTGAACGTGTACTAGAGGCGTATGAAACATATAAATAAGAATAAGTATTTTAGAAGATATTTATCAATGTAATTATGCAACTTTTATAACACATTATACCTATTGTTGATAGCCATTTTTGTCAAGGAGATCTAACGCTATACCACAAGGCATATTCGAGATTTTGAGCCAAAACCAATACTTCAAATAGGTGTTTTCTCACGCAAAATGCCCAAACAGTTGATTTTTAGATATTTAATACAAATCTCATATAATTTAATATTGCCAAAATAAATGTTCAACCATTCTTAAACACTACAAGAAAATGGAAACCGCCGACGGAATTTACTGACGGATTAATGTCCGTCGGAAAATATCGATGGAACACCGACGGATAAAATGAAAATGTTAATAATGGCAAACCAGTAAGAGATTAGCTACTTATCACCGACGAAAACACCAACAGAATAGAAAGGGGTCGTTAATCTGTCATTAATTTTTGGCATGTATAGCGTGCCAAATATTTGACGACGGGTTTGGAACGAAAAATATCCGTTTCCAAACATTTCATCGTTAACTCGACGGAAAAGGTAAATATTATTTTAAGTTTAGTGACGGATTAGAAATGGAAGGTTCAATAACGTCGTTTTGGCCTGCATTATTAATTACATGTATTAAGTTAGGAACAAATTAGTGACGGATTTTCCAACGACGTCGTATTTCTGATTTTAATTAATTTTAACAACGGATAAATCCGTCGCTAAGCTATAGATATATAAAGTCGTGAAATCAGTCCCAAATCAAATTTTAAAGAACCCTAACTTTTGCATCTCCGATTTTTCGATCTCTCTCTCACTATCAACGGCAAAAAACTCCACTCTCTTGCATTTTGTGGGCGATTTTCGATTTCAATGCATAGGTAGGTGTAATGCTTCATTTACTTTTGGTAGAATTCCTCCTTTCTATCTAGTATAAAGAAATAATTAATCTAGAGTTTTGTTTGAGTGATTGAGATTATTGTTGAGGTAGGTACGTGTAATGTTTGTGAAATGGATTATCGAGTATCAAATTTTTAATTACTTCAACAAGAATGATTTTGTATCTTATGGTTTGAAATTATATAATTGTGGCAGTCCAACTTTTTGGCATATAATGAAGAGGAAATCGATTTCCAGTTTTCTTACTGCTTGATTAGTATATTAATGTTGTGTTGTGGTTCTGTTTGCTTTGGTTGGATTGTGATTTATTAGATAATGGCTTAGTGTTGGCTTATGATTAATAGGTTTTGTCTCAGGTTTATTTTTGTATCCTCATTAGAGAGGCTAAAAGCTTGGGTGCTTCGGCAAGACATAATAGTTAGTAGATTCTCGGTATTCTTTGAATCAGTGAACATCCACTACACCATGAAAGACCTTTAGTGGCGTTTTTTTTTACCCTTTAGCGGTGTTTAAAAACGCCACTAAAAAGTTTACCGGCGTTTTGCCAAACGCCGCTGAAACTAGTGTCGGTATAGAGTATACCGACGTTTATTGCAAACGCCGGTATAGATCAAAATAAATGCCACTAAAAGCCAGTTCTATACCGGCGTATTTAGTGGCGTTTAAAAACGCCGGTACAAATGATATCAGTGCTGATAATATGATTTATAATGACGTTTTAAAACGCCGGTAAAAGATCCTTCCCGCCAAATCCATTCCCGCCAAACATCTCGGGACCTTTAGGGGCGTTTTAAAACGCCAGTAAATGTTATTTGGCGCAAAAATTTCCCGCGTTTTTAGTCCTTTAGTGGCATTTAAAAAACGCCACTAAATATGTAAAGTTTTAGTGGCATTTTTAAATGCCACTAAAGGACCAGATTTGCTATGGAAAATTCGGACTTTTAGCGGCGTTTTTAAAACGCCACGAAAAGGTATATCTTTTAGTGGCGTTTATAAAAACGCCACTAAAAGTTCTATCAATACCAACTTTTAGTGGTGTTTTTAAAAACGCCACTAAAAGTATAAGGGTTAAAAGTCCCGTACTGCTAATAGATTTACAAATTGCTATTGGATTTACAAACTTGTAGTGGCATTTTCAAAAACTTTTAGTGGCATTTTTTAAAATGCCAGTATAGGATCAGAATTTTTGTCGGAATTATAAACAAAAACGCCACTAAATGTATAAAATTTTAGTGACGTTTTTATAAATGTCACTAAATGTATTAACCTTTTATGTTACAATACCCCTAAAAACCTTAATTCCTTAATAAAGT
>WYDK02118157.1:5958840-5986135 GCA_009867345.2 Toxicodendron radicans
AGCAACATATAATGTGTTGCCTGGCCCCAAAACCCCTTGGTCCACCCATCGCCTAATTCAGTAAAATGACTGAAACAACAACTCCTAAATCGGCCCATCAAACTACTTTCTTCAGCAAGAAACTCCTTTATTTTTCTAAAAACATCCCAACTAGACCTTATTGTCACTCTCGCAGGGAAGAATGTGATACTATCACTTACAACTTCGAGCCCATACTCTCTGAGGTTGATGCTTCGACAACACTGCACAATCAATAAAAATTCAATATAAGCACAATAATAAAACAAAAACCAAACCATAACAACAACTACATTTTTATTGACAACACTGCACAATTAATAAAAATTCAATATAAGCACAATAATAAAACAAAAACCAAACCACAACAAAAACTACGGCCATACATGGAAATGTGAAGGCCTTGGCCACTGCAGATCACCCAAATTTTCACCCAAATTTGGTTGTTTCTAGTATTTCTTGACTGCTTAAGTTGTTTCTAGTATTCACCCAAATTGTTTCACTTCCTTAAACCAAAACGAACCAAAACGAACCAAAACAAACCAAAACCAACCAAAATTCGCCAAAATTCGCCCACTGTAGATCTAATATTGACCCAAATTTTTTCACTTCTTTAAACCAAAACCAACCAAAAAAGAGCAAAAACATACATTTTCTTCCTCCTCCTCGTCGGAATTTGCACTAACGACGTCATTTTGAGAACGGTTGTCAGACTCCCCCGCATAGGTTGACTCCTTCGCCGCTGGCGCGTCCTCTGTCGATCTACCCACCAGAATCTCTTCTTCTTCAAACTTTAAACCTCTATCGAACTCTAGAATTTGGAGAGGGGTTGAGTTTTTTTCCGATTCAAATCTTGTCGGAGAATCAAACATGGTTTGAAAATGACAAGGAAAATGAGAATGAAAATGTAATGAGAATGTTTGCTGGAAGTTTGAACGGAAATGATAGAGCTTTTTTGGTCAGAAAATGATACAGATGTTAACAATATCAAGTTCAAATCGATTAATCGATTTGGGCGTGGGAGGTGGGGTTTTAAATTTCAAAATTTAAATATAGATTTTTTAATTACTAAATTGCCTAGTTATGTTTTAATCTTTACATTTTCACCTTTTTTCAAATTTTAAATACCATTAAGTATGCCACGTCACATTATTAAGTTAAAAAAAAAAATCATGTCGGAGAAACAGACATGGTTTGAAAATGACAAGGAAAATGAGAATGAAAATGTAATGTGAACGTTTGTTGGAAGTTTGAACGGAAATGATGGAGCTTTTTTGGTCGGAAAATGATACAGATGTTAACAATATCAAGTTCAAATCGATTAATTGATTTGGGTGAGGGAGGTGGGGTTTTAAATTTCAAAATTTAAATATAGTTTCTTTAATTAATAAATTGCCTAGTTATGTTTTAATCTTTACATTTTCATCCTTTTCAAATTTTAAATACCATTAAGTATGCCACGTCACATTATCAAGTTAAAAAACAAAAATCAGCTTACTTTCTTAATTCCAAAGTTCGGAGGTGATGATAGTTAAATTTCCTCCGTCAAACCCTAACTCCCAAACTAAATCGCAAAAACACCAAAACTTCTTTACTCCTCCCTAAAATAACAAATACGCAATCGCAATCACCATTCACCGCCGCCGTCGCCGATCTTCAGCATCTGTCACCGGCGGATCTCGGTCTGTCTCTGTCGGAGATCGTGACCTCCTGTCGACTTCTCAGTCAAAGCACAAGTAAAGAACAGTGAAAGAAAAAAAGGTATTCTTTTGTTTCTTCACCATATTCTTATTTGATTTGATTTGTTTTAGATGTGTTTGGATCTGATTTGTTTTAGATATGAAAGTTATGGCCTTATGTGCGGATTTGAATGTGGGTGTTGGGAAAAATTGATTTAAACTTCGGTTGGCGAGTTGGGAGTTGGTTTGTTGCTGGTGTGGTTTTGATTTTGTGTCATATTTGCAAGGACATTGTTGAACATGGGTTGATTAGTTTGTGTGTATTGTGTTTGTGTTAGCAAATAAGATTGAATAACTGAAAATTTGTTTTCTGGAATAAAAGTGTGTGATTAGGCAGCGGCCAGACAACCGTAGAGATGGTATCCACAGATGATGGGTTAATTAATCCCGCTTGTCTACTGATTCCATCTCACATTTATCTTTTTTGTTCAATTCTTCATTTGTTTTCAAAGTACGAGGGGCTATGATATCTGTGCTAATTTTAATCATGGAAAAGTTCTTCCATATAATGTGAGTTGTGAGATAATTTTATCTGTATATTCATTAATAAATCGCTTATATTGTTAATTGGTAAATTTTGTTGGACAATTTTATTAAATACACCTGAAACTTTTGAGATTTTGTGGTGGACCTTGGAGAGATTTATAAAGAATTGCCTTGGGACGTCCCAGAAATTTATGAGGAACTACTGCCCCCTACTATTTTAAACGATTAAGTATACATGTAATTAGTTGGTGGTAAACAATAAAAAACTGCCCCTGATGTTTAGTTACTGAATGGATTGGATATGGTTAGAAGGTTTTAATTGATTTGGTATGAAAATATTGAGCTAGTTAATATGGATGCTTTTTGGCATGGAAATTTCTGGAATGTAAACATGAATGCTTTTTGGTATGAAAATATTAAAACCTATACTAATTTCATATTTACAAATCTACATTAATGTAGATTAATTTCATATCTACATTAATTTCAGGTTTACATTAATGTAGATTTTATATTAATGTAAATTAATATGAAATTAATGTAGGTTTGTAAATATGAAATTTATCTTTAAACAAGAAACAACTCAAAAAGCATTATCCAAACTACATCTATCTCCATTCCTATGCTTTATTAATACGAAATTAATATTAATATGAAATTATTATAAATATAAAATTAATGTAAATCAAATTAATGCAGATTAATTTCATATATACATTAATTTCATAATTACATTAATGTAGATTTTATATTAATGTAGGTTTGTAAAAATGAAATTAATTTTATTTTAGTAAATATGAAATTAATCTTTAAACAAGAAACAACCCAAAAAGCATTATCCAAACTACCTATGCTTTATTCCACTCAAAGAAGTAAAACCAAATTGATATGTATGTTAATCAGTACATAACCAATGCAGTTAGATATTTTCTGTATATCAATACAAAATATTTCTCAGCAGTCAATCATGTAAATCTAACTAGATCATGAACAAATATAAACAACTTTAAGTGAGAGAGCTCATATTTGAGATCATTTCAAGCGGGTAAGGCTATACCACTACACAAATATGAATTCTCTCACTTAAAGTTGTTTATGTTTGCTCATGATCTTGACAGATGTATATGATTGATTGTTTAGAAATATTTTGTGTTGATATATAAAAAAGACCTAATTGCACTGGTTATGTACTGATTAGCATATATGTCAATTTTTTTCACTTCTTTGAGTGGAATAAAGCATAGGAATGGAGACAGATGTAGTTTGGATAATGCTTTTTGAGTTGTTTCTTGTTTAAAGATTGGATGGGTTAAAACTTAATACCTGTGTCTTTTGATTTTGTTGGATCAGAGTGAAGTTTCAAAGCAAAGTTTAGGGAGATAGGGAAGGCATTGAGATGTCGAGCTTCCATGTAGGAGGGAAGGTGGTGGACAAAGTTGACTTGTTGAGGAAGAAGCATGGAGTTTGGCGATTGGATGTTTGGCCTTTTGCTATCCTCTATGCTGTGTGGCTGACTACTATTGTTCCTAGCATAGATTTTGTTGATGCAGCCATTGTTTTTGGTGGACTTGTTGCCTTTCATATTCTTGTGTTTCTTTTCACGGCTTGGTCTGTTGATTTTAGATGCTTTGCCCACTTTAGTAAGGTATGTACTTTGCTTATGTCTTCGTAAACAATAATAAAAATAGCTGTCTGTAAATTCTCTCTCTCTGATGCATTGTTTTAAGCTGCTTCTCTTCATGTGCAGGTTAATGATATTCACCTTGCTGATGCATGCAAAATAACTCCAGCAAAGTTTTGTGGTTCAAAAGAAGTTGTGCCACTTCAGTTTCGTAAACAAGTTAGTGCACTTTTGTTGTTGCTTTTAAAATTTCATTTTTCATATGTAAGGAGTTTTTCTGGAATGGGAAGTGTGAGATATTTTATCATAACTATGAATTGAAGCATTTCGTTATTTTTTTTAACTGTTTATAATGTAAAGTAGCATGCATCATAACCTTATACTTTTTCTTTTCGCTGTGGATGCTGTAATTTGTATAATTATTAAGAGTCAGTGTCACATTATAGTTCGCTTTTACTTCCATATTATAGTTTTATTCTTTGAATTTGCTGCTAAGTGGCCTCTGCAGAATTAATGATCTGAGGTTTACTTTTTTTGATTTTGCGTTGTAAAATTCAGGTGTTGACCTGATGTTTCCATTGCAAAATTCTGCATACATGTGATATCATCTTTGTTATTTAGGTTTTATGATTGGTGCTTTGGTTTGTCTTGCTTAAGGTTTATTGGAAGTATTAGAGTATTCATGGCTCCCTGAGCAAATGGTTATTGATTATACACCATATGGTTGCTTTTTATAAGTTTTCTTGAGTTTCTTTGTAATGAATAAATAAATTAAACTTTATGGTTGCAAAGAAAATTATATCGTTGAAACTAGTGATAAAGTAGACTGTTTCTGACACTTTGGTTAACTGAGACAGGAGCAGAGTAAATTATGATAGTTTAAGAGCAGAGTAAATTATGATAGTTAAAGAATTGTTTGTCCTATGTAGCTGAATCTTTGGATAAATTAGACTGAGGTATACACACTATTGCCCAAATGCATGTTCTGAAACATATAAAATTACACGTGCACACTGGTTTGAATGCTTAGTTTTACATGATCTTGATTCTATTTTCTACAATTCACAAGTGCAAATACATATGTAAGCATTCAGACATGATTGTGTTGTTTCTTCCACAAAACTCTTGCTTGGTTTGCATACGTGTTAATAAACTAAATGTAACAAGATAAATCAAGTTAAAATTTTATTTGAAAGTATATATCTGATCAGGTCTCTCAAAACGGTTATATTTCCAATTTTCTTTTTTTAAGGGTGGTTTTGGTGTTTGACAATTTGGTCATAATAGTTGTGTGTGATTAACTGTATTTTTTTTTCCTTCGTTTTCTAGCCAACATAATATTTTTCTTGCACAGATGACAGGTTCTTCAACCTCAGTGTACTTGGAAGAAATTTGCTTTGATTTTAGAAAGCAACACTTCATTTTTTCTGAGGAGAAGGAGAACTTTATCAAGCTTCCTTACCCAACTAAAGAAACATTTAGATATTATCTCAAATGTACAGGTCATGGCTCTGAAGCTAAGGTTGCTGGTGCTATGGAAAAATGGGGTCGGAATGTGTGAGTTACCTATGCAAACTTATTCTACTCATTTATCTTTTTTGTCAAATATTTATGATTGTTCTACTTGCTTCATGATCTGAATGATGATATGATAGAAGAATCTACTTTTTTTTGCAGCTGTAGTAAGTCTGCTATCTCTCTCTCTCTCTGTCTTTCTCTCTAATGGAACTTAGCCTGGCTGGTGGGTTGGACTAGTCATGGTCTTTTTATGTCTGGTCTTGTTGTGTTTATACACACACACACACACACAGAGTGGGAGAGAAAGCATTTCTTTTCTTTGTGTTGTTTAGTTTCTTGATTTGTTTACAACTGGAGTTCTTTAATTTTCTTTTTTAACTGGTTCCATTTTTTGATAAATTGTTTGTTGTTCTACATTGAAGTATGATATTTGTGAAAGTTGTTGTATTCCAGTGGGCTTGCTGTTTTCAGATATGTTCAAATATATACATGGTAGGAACAAATTTATTCAATCCCATAATAGTAATATTCTGATAACAGTTATGCTGTTTTATCCTGACACTGGTCAAACTCTTTTGTGTAATGCAAACATAGCTGATGGTGATGAAACAAAAACTTTTACGATATGTAGACAGAATAATTTTTGGCTAAAATCACCCTCATGACATCTGTGAAATGCTGGGGCATTTTCATGAATTAATTTTAGTTGAACTTCCACCTGTATAAGGTCATTGTTGTATTATATTGAACAATTATTGTGCATCTGTTGCTTTAAAAGTCTCATTACTATGTAGTGAAGTTACCTTCTCTGTAGTGTTACTAAAATGGATCTGAAATTGGTGTTAATATTTAATTGATTGAACTATCTCTTTTGAGTTATTCATATTGTTTGAAAGATCTGCAATTTTATTTCAGAATTCTTGGGCAAACTTCTGGATGTTTGAGTTGGTTATATCATGATATTTATGTTTATTTCTTTCATTCTATGCTCACAAAGTAATAAATGACACTGCAGTGTAAATTGCACAATCATAGCACATCTGTTGCTTATAAAGTCTTATGACTAATTATGCTTTCTTTGTAGAAGTAAACTTATAAATTGGTGAACAAGTCACATAAAGTTTACACGTAGATAAGTTAAGAAGACTAACCTATATTTGGTGCTAAAGTAATTATCTAAAATGTTAGTATTGATTCTGATTCTTATATAGAAAAGTATTTTTGTGTTTGGCTTATTCAAAACATTATGTAGTTGGGTAATGGAGAAAAAAAATAAATAACTGCTAGTGTTGCTACTCTTTGATTTCTATCTAGCTGTGATAGTTTAGTGAGAGTCAATAAAGCAATATTTTCTATCTAGCTGTAATAGGTTTAGTGAGAGTCAGTAAAGTCATATTCAACTAATAAGATTGAAACATATCCAGATGCCAGTTTCTTCAAAAAGTCCATTGAAAAGAGAGAAAATTCCTGCACGTGATTGATTTTATATTTTTACCCATAATTGGTTAATTAGAGTCAATATGCTAATATTTGAAATCTTTCAATAATGATGATTTCAGATGTGCTTCTTGCTTCCTCTTATTGGATCTTTTTCAGTTTTTTTCTTATTTGTTATAATAGTCACATTCTGGTTCTTATTCCCATTGGCTGTTGATATAAAAAGTATAGCATTTTAATTGATTGGGCAAGTTTTGATAGCTCTGTTTGGAGATTTACAGATTTCTTCATTGATAAATAATAGTTTTGAAGGATCTCTTTGCAATTTACTTATTTGACTCTTCATTGGTAAATAATCATTGCCTTAGCTTCATCCTATATTGGTAGATCCATAATTCTTAATAAATCTAGATGTGATAAACTTGACGACCTACAATATTCATGCTAGCAAAATTTATCATTAGTTTCAAAGCGCACTGCTGAAGTTATAGTTCATTTTACTACTTCGCCCTTTGTAGACAAAGGAGAAAAAAATAGTGAATGTGATGCACAAATTCCATGTCTGCTGTTGCATATTTGGACACTGCTTGTATGTTTATTTCCATTTAACTTTGACTAAGACTTCTTACATTGTGAATTAGGTTTTTTTTTTTTCTTTTATCATTTATATGCGTTTATTTTGTGGGGTGGTTCTCTTTTGATAGTTTATACTTTATATATAGGTAGATAACATTTTGCTTCTCCTTTTTGGCAAGAGGTACTTGCTTAGGGGACTTTGATCTTTTGGACATGACTTTAGCTAAATTAATTTTGCTCGTTAATATGGATGCTTTTTGGTCATGCAGATTTGAATATCCACAACCTACATTCCAGAAATTAATGAAGGAGAACTGCATGGAGCCGTTTTTTGTGTTTCAAGTTTGTCATTTCACAGCTCTAATGTTTTTTTTTTCGATTTTTTATTATTCTTGTTCAGCTTTTTGCTCTTGCAGTTTCTTTACGTTTTTTGTATTTCCTGTAGGTTTTCTGTGTTGGTCTCTGGTGTTTGGATGAATATTGGTATTACAGTTTGTTCACCCTCTTTATGCTGTTCATGTTTGAGTCAACAATGGCAAAAAGTCGGTTAAAGACTCTAACTGAGCTAAGACGTGTTAGAGTTGATAGCCAGACACTCATGGTGCATCGCTGTGGAAAGTAGGTCATTTCATGATCAATTCTGCACTTAGAAAAATGATTATGTATTTGAAGATTTATTTGTTTAACTTTATGAATTATAGGTGGGTTAAGCTCTTGGGCACTGATTTATTGCCTGGTGATGTTGTCTCCATTGGGCGCCCTTCTAGTCAGAGTGGTGAAGATAAGTCTGTACCAGCTGACATGCTTATATTAGCTGGAAGTGCTATTGTGAATGAAGCCATTCTCACAGGCGAGTCTACTCCTCAGTGGAAGGTTGTTCTCTTTTTCTTATTTATTTTGTTATTTTAATTTTGGGGTAGCATCTCTTACCATTTTGGTGGTCTCAACTTGATGGATATGTTATGTTGTATTGTAATTGATATATTTTTCTTTTCTTCTTCATTTTTTTTATTCTGTCCACCCACCTAATTGGTGTAGATACAATTTAGACTATTATGTGTACATGGTTAATACTGCCCTTTGGTATTTAGGGGCCTTGAAAAATAATGTAGAACATCAGAACATTCTCCTAGATAGGCTTGCAAATTTTATATCAAGAGTTTGTTGTATTTCCTAATTCTTTGTTTTTTAATTTGGATCCTAATTTGACATATACTTTGGCTGGACTTATATTTGGTCTGGTTCTGATAATTAATGCTCATATAGAAGCTAGAGTAGTTATTTGTTTGGGTCTGCTAAATTTCTTGATTTACTTAAACTTCAAGACCTGATTTTTTTTTTTCAGGTTTCGATCATGGGCAGGGGATCTGAAGAGAAATTATCAGCTAGACGAGATAAATATCATGTTTTATTTGGTGGGACTAAGATGTTGCAGCACACTCCTGATAAGGTTAGTCATATCTGTTATCTCTTTCTATGATTTTAATTTTGATATAGTGCCAAGATCCTAGTTTAATGCTTTTAATGTCTTACTGGGGTTAGACCTTTCCTCTCAAAACCCCTGATGGTGGCTGTTTGGCTGTTGTGCTGCGAACTGGATTTGAAACAAGTCAGGGAAAACTGATGAGAACAATATTGTTTTCTACAGAGAGGGTAATTAATAATTAGTCCATTTTAATTTTTTATTACTCTTGCTTTATTGTTAGATTCTTCCTTGCAATTTGGATAATTTTCTTTTCAATTGTAAATGTTGTAGGTTACTGCTAACAGCTGGGAAAGTGGACTGTTTATTTTATTTTTAGTTGTATTTGCAGTAGTAGCTGCTGGTTATGTTCTTGTAAAGGTAATTAAATGCTTTTCTTGAGGTTATTGTGGAAAATTATGCTTTGTTTAGTGTTGTTATGATGATGATGACCATTGTGATGTAGGGGCTAGAGGATCCCACTAGGAGCAAGTATAAGCTTTTCCTAAGCTGTTCGCTTATTATTACTTCTGTAATCCCTCCTGAGCTACCTATGGAATTATCAATAGCTGTTAATACATCACTGATTGCACTGGCACGTCGTGGAATATTTTGCACGGAACCTTTTCGAATTCCATTTGCTGGAAAGGTAAGCTGGATTAGGTTCAAGAAAGCTTTTATTTTTTGCGTTGAAGAATGCTTCTTTTGGATTTCAAGTCTTGTTACTAATGCTGCTTGGACGATTGCTGATTTTCTGATAATCTACATTTGATGGCTATATTGTCTTCCTCTCAGTTGTTATTGATGGGTCTTTTTAGAATTTCTGCTATTATCTTTTGCATGTTTCAAGATTTGCAACTGATTTGTAAAATAGAAAAAGACTATAAAGTGTCTGTCTTTGCTCTCAGAATTCCTTCATAGCCGGTAGATAGAATAATAATTCAAAATGATTACTGAATAAAGTTGTTGGAAATATATTACAAATGCAGATTTAAGTGAAAATTCCCCAAGTACTTGTAGATACCGACTTACAGACTGTGAAACTACATACTGTAGGTTTTTAACTCTTTGTCATCTAAGTTGAACATTTCAGATAATGTTATTCAATCACTACCATAACCCTTTGTCAAGCACATATGCCTGCAGTCCTTGCACAACATCTTTTTTGTTGTAGACCTTTTCTTTTTGGTTTTGTGGTAAAGTTGTGGTCCATATCACAGTTTACAATGACTATACTTTTTGTGCAGGAGTGTATCTATATGCTAATTTGGTTCTTTACTGTCTGTTGTTTTTTCCCTTCACAGGTTGACATATGTTGTTTTGATAAAACTGGAACACTTACATCAGATGACATGGTATGCATATCAAGACCTGTATTTTAAGCTCATTTATGTGTTAAAACTTGTTTTCTCATTATGATTTTTTTTCCTTGCTCTTTCCAGGAGTTCTCTGGGGTTGGATTACCTGGCAATACTGAGTTGGAAGCTGATATGACTAAAGTTCCTGCCCGCACACTGGAGATTCTGGCTTCTTGTCATGCGTTGGTGTTTGTTGACAACAAGCTGGTATACTAAAAGTTTCTTATTTATTTAGAAGCAAGAGAAGTTTTAGCTGTCAGTTATTCTTTGCTGTATATTCGTACATGCATATAGTATAAATTGTACAGGGTTGTAGACATATACTTGAAATTTGGTATAAGTGCCTAATTAATTTCCTTGGATGGAACAGTCTTGTGACCGTTTCTGCAATCAACTTTGAGGATCTGTCCTTTTTGAGAATTTTTATTAGAAAGAAAATGAGGGGAATTTGTAGCAGATGAGTCATCTACAGTTTGTGTTGTTCAGGAGAGAAAGATCAACTTGAATTCTAGACTGTTGTCAAAGTCTTATTTATGAATTGGATGCACTTTCTTATAGATGATAAGAAACAAGAATAATGAAACAGTGGATATTCAATTCTCTTCACCTGCAGGCTTGCGTAGTACCGTGTTGAAGAATTATTTGGTTTTGCCAAGTACAACCCACATTGTGATGAGGCCAGGATGATGCGGGTGTATGAAAGGAGATATAAGGTAGCAAGTAGTGGACAGAAAGGAAGCTTACAGGAAGTTTCTAATAGTAGTAGTATTTTTAGGATTGTTTTAGGCTTGGTCAGGTGGCGATATTTGGCTAGACAGAAGGGGAATTCTGTTACACAATTGAGAGAGCTGGAGAATAAAAAGAGAGAGAGAACAGACTGAAAAACGAAGAGGAAAATATAGGATTATGGGGAGGATAACCCTCGAAGTCTAGCACAATATTCTTGTTCTGAATCTTATTGTTTGCTGTGTTATCTGTTTTTGCTGAATATTAATAGAGGAACCCATCAACTTTTCTTGCTTTTTTGCTCTTGTGTTGCTACTGTTTCATTGTTTTATTGAATATTAGAACGGTGTTCTATCAAGTTGGTATCAGAGCAGTTCGATTGTGGGATGGTTGGTACAAGAATGGATTCTAGAATAGAGAATGTTGAAAGGGAGGTAACTGAAACTTGGGCTGGAAATGAGCACTATTCGGGAATGTTTGACGGAGATACAAGCATGGATGAGGAGGAAAGATGAAGAAGAGGTTAGGCGAAGAGAAAGAGGAAAATCTCCAGAAGTGCTGTGTTCGCCGGGGACTGTTAACAATCAAAATGCTAGGAATCAAAACGAAGCTGGGATTTCCAGCAACACACTGCAGAATCGCAACGAAGTGAGTGGCAGGAAGGTCGAACTTCCCATTTTTTCCGGCGAGGATCCTTACGACTGGGTGTTTAGAGTGGAGAGGTATTTCAGTGTTAATGGAATCGCTGACCAGGAGAAGTTGGTGGCGGTGGTGGCAGTGTGCACAGACGGCGACGCCGTCAACTGGTATCAATGGATGGAAACCCAAGCATCGCTAAGTTCTTGGCCGGTCTTCAAGATGGTTTTACTCCAACGTTTCAACTGTTCTCAGGAAGAGGGTCCATATGAGACTTTGATGGGTATTCGGCATAATGGAACGGTAGAGGAATGTCGGCGGAGGTTTGAAGCAATCTCGGCTCCTTTAGTTGAAGAGAAAGAAGAGATTTTAAATGCAGCATTTCTCAATGGGCTGAAGACAGAGATACAGGCCAAAATTAGACTGGCCCAACCCAATAATTTAGTCCAAATATTTGAGTTGGCCCAACGGATAGAAGAGAAGAACCAGGACTTTGATGAAGTTAAGTTTGGGCTTGAAAATGAATGGAAAGTAAATGGGCTGGGGCACACAAATGGATTAGTTGAATTTGGGTCAAGAGCGCAATCCTTTTATAACAACTTTGTTAGACTTTCACAAAACCCAATTCACTCCTGATAACCCGAGACAAGCGACCACACCCTCACCTGCGCAACGGTCGTGGGAAGAGGCGCCATCTGGTGCTGCGACAACCGTCGGTTACCGGAGTTCGAGTACAACAGTGAACCGGCCGTCTGATTCCAGTTTTATTCCATGTAGAACACCCCTTTTCTGGCGAATGACGGCAAATGAGATTCAACAAAAAAAAAAAAAAAAAAAAGAGAAAGGGCTTTGTTTTCGATGTGACACCAAATTCTCTCTAGGACACTGCTGCAAAGAAAAGCAGTTTCAGGTGATTTTGGTTGATGAAGAAGATGAGGGTAATGATGAGGCCAGGATGATGCAGGTGTATGAAAGGAGAAATAAGGTAGCAAGTAGTGGATAGAAAGGAAGCTTACAGGAAGTTTCTAATAGTAGTAGTATTTTTAGGATGGTTTTAGGCTTGGACCAGTGGCGATATTTGGCTGGGCAGCGGGGGAATTCGGTTACACAATTGAGAGAGCTGGAGCATAAAAAGCGAGAATGAGCAGACTGGAAAAGGGAGAGGAAAAATATTGGAGGATTATAGGGAGGAGCTAGCCCTCGAAGTCTAGCACAATTTTCTTGTTCGGAATCTTATTGTTCTTTGGCTGCTGTGGTAGCTCAATATTTGTTATCTGTTTTTGCTGAATATTAACAGAGGAATCTGTGAACTTTTCTTGCTTCTTTGCTGCTGTGTTACTCCTGTTTCATTGTTTTATTGAATATTAAAAGGGTGTCCTGTCACATTGTTATCTTTTCTTCTTCTGCCTCTCGTACTGCATACATGCTATATATCTGAGGGTTTTCTCCCTGAAAACGTTCACTCTTGATTCTTAATAAATTTATATGGGTGCCTGGTGAAAATTGATGCTGAAATTTTACAGAACAGGAAAAGAATTTCAAATGTTAGTTTGTACTTTTCTACTATTATTGTTCGCACATACACTAATTATTATCCTTGCTTCTTTGTGAAGTAATGATTTTTTGGTATTTTGTATTTGAGCTCCCGTGACTGTATTACAATTCTGTTGAAATTGGCTGTATGCTGTTGCTTGTAGGATTCTTGCTGATTATTGTGTTAATCGGTCCATTTATTCCGTCATATTCTTTGATGGCTTGTAGGTTGGTGATCCTCTTGAAAAGGCTGTGCTTAAAGGTATTGATTGGAGTTATAAATCAGATGAGAAGGCCATGCCCAAAAAGTAAGTTCAAGTGTTCATGGGATAGAGATATTAGTAGCCTAAATTTTTTTTTTAATTTATTCTATTCTGAACTTTGTACTAGTTTGTTTATGGTTTAAACTTTTTTTTCTTTGAGAAATCCTACCACAAAAATTTTTTTTTTCTGGGGGAAGAGGTTCATCGCACACAAATTTTGTGTATAGAACTCGTTTGATTTATAGTTTTCTGATTAATCTTGTTGACTTTTTTGAACTATCCCTTAAAAGAGTATAGTTTTTCTTCCTTTTTCAAAAATTGCCTACCATTTTGAACTTCATCAACTTGGAAGTGATTAGCAAAAATGCTTTATCCGCCAAAAGAGGAATTCCCCAAAAATTGGAAGTCACACTCGCTCAAAGTTGAAGCCCAAAATTGAACTTTGTCCCTTAAAGAGGATAGCTTTTCTTCCAAGTGATGGCAGAGATTCTCCTTGTTCATTTCTAACCAAACCACCAAAAACTAGCCATCATTGCACAATTCCACAGCCTGAAAGCTTTCTTCTCTCCCTGAAGACTCTATGATTTTCAATTAGCAAGGTTTATACGAGAACTTTGAGCTGCCCTGCTTGACTCTAAAATTAGCTTGGAACAAAAATCAGTCCACTATCAGTTCCACGAAACTATTCTGGACAGATGCATCAGAGTTCAAATTTGTTTAACAGTTATATTGTAATTAATGCTTCTTGTGGTTTTTATATTTTCATTGTTTATTGTTTTTTTTTACGGCATTTTTTTTCCTCTTATTTGTTTATGATTACTATGTAGTCATTTTGGTTGCTTTTTTCTCAATTGCAGGGGAGTCGGTCATACTGTCCAGATTGTTCACAGACACCATTTTGCATCCCACTTAAAACGAATGGCAGTTGTTGTTCGCATTCAGGAGGAATTTTTTGCTTTCGTGAAGGTCTGTAAGTTGCCTATTGCATCATGAAAGCCCAATACAAGTTCAACAATCTTTTTCTACTACAAAATGTTAACAATACGCTATCTATACAGACGTTAGATTGTGTAATTAGGATAGTAGTTAAGTTATTTCACTATAATAATTGTTTGAACATCTGTCGCTCTCTCTCTTAAAATTGTAGTTCTTTTGTTATGCAATTAACAACATAGGCAATGCAGTCAGAGATTTCAAAATTGTGTGAGGAAATTGTTATGAATCTCACAAGTCATAGTGGGTAATTTACTAGAAACACTGATAGAAATTGATATTAGCAGTGAAGTTGTATATAAAACTCAAATGTAAACTTTAGCGAATAATAAACACTTTGGAAATTATCATTAAGAACTATTGCATGAAGAAAAAAATGAGAGTTAACAGAGGAGCTAATTTTGAAAAGTTCCTATTGCGTCCAATTAGTTTATCGCAAGTTTCTAAAAAGTTCTTCAAATGATACCCCAATGAATCTCTTGGTCATCCTTGAATTTTATAAAATCAAACTTGTTACATTGCTTTTGGAAGATGATATGATTATTTAAGAGAGACATGAATTGGAAAAATTCACATAATTTAAATATGAGCAAAGCCGTCTACTACGTTGAAGTTTTTCTTTGACTGATAATCCTGACATGTTTTAGACACAGAATGATCTCTCCCTCTCCCTCTCGTTTTGTTGTCTTTTGACTGATACACCATCTCAACTTGTAAAAATATGGAGATCAGTGAACCCTCAATTGGTGAAATATTGGTCTCCTTTTTCTCTTGTATAAATATATTCATTATTATGCGTATCTATATATTCTGCTGCTTTGCCACTCGTATTTTTGCTGTTGCGAAATTACATTATAGCACAACTTGTTTCTTGGTAGGGACTCGTCAACTTGTCTTCATTAAGTAATTCTTTTATCTCATTACAGGGTGCTCCTGAAACTATCCAGGGTAGACTCACAGATTTGCCACCATTGTATATTGAAACCTACAAGAAATATACACGTCAGGGGTCTCGTGTCCTGGCCCTTGCTTTTAAGTCCCTTCCAGACATGACAGTAAGTTTACTCAGGATGTAATTTTCCTTGATGACATATATCTAGTCTCTCTAAAATTCTTGAACCTTTTATGAGCTTTTTGATTGGCAATTATAATTCATTTGCACATGTTATTGTACTTTCTTAGATCTCCTTGATGACATATAGCCAGACACTATAGTCCATTGAGGCTCATATTAGAAAAATAGACTTGGCCGTAGTGACACCCTCAGCCTTGTGAGAGCCTTGTCTGAGTTCTGCTTTTGATTATGTGTTTTCTTCCTGGGTATTGACTAGTACCCATGTTATTTTATTTGTATATACACACACACACATTAGGATTTTGTCCCCTGGTTTATATGTTTGTCTATTTACGCTTTGATAAAAAGGGTTGGTGATTTTCAACAAAAAGAACAAGTTGTTGACAAATTAATGACTAACCCAAGAGAACAGAGACCTATACAAGCACTAACACTGTCCAAAGCTAGAAGCACCAAAAAGGAAAGCTGACTGTAACACCCAGTTTACAGAAACAGCAGTTATTCTGATATATCTGTTTTAGACTAAAACTCACTCCCAACTTAGGTATATGTAGAGAATTGCAGTATCATGGTATTCTCTTTTACAGGGAAGCCAGAAACTAAAAATTCTATTCCAAAAAAGAATGATGTCTCTATTGCGTCAAGCGTAAATCTGCCTGGTTCTCACTCATCCCAAATCATCCAAAAATAGCCATAATGTTTGCTACCTGTATTAATATGTACAATAAACCATGTGAAGTGGGACAAACAAGGAGCAAGTGGCCTCCATACTGCTGCTTTTTCTTTCTTTTTTTCTTTCCATTATTTTTTTTTGGTATGGATGCTAACAAATTATAATGAAATTTGACTCTTTGTTTTCTCAAATTTCTCCGCTTCTAAAGAGATCTTAGAAATGGCTTTTGCAGATGTTGTTGCTTTTCATGTTCTATGTGCATTACATTTCTGTAGGCATATAACTATTTGTAGTTATTTATTGACAATAGGCTTTAAATTATAGTTAGTTACTCAATGGTTGTTTCAATTAAGTTGAAATTAGCAAATATCTTCTGGAGTTAGGAGCTCTTGTTGCCCATTGTACTCTTTGTTCTATCCTCTATTATGTTTGCTAGGACATTTAATTATAGTTTATTTAGATAACACCAATTCAGTACTTCAATATTTTCTGTCAATTTATCAACCTATTTTACTACTTTTATGCTAAAGAGTTTTCTTTTATCTTTCAAATACTTGAAGGTTAGCGAAGCAAGAAGCTTGGATAGAGATTTAGTGGAGAGTGGCCTTACTTTTGCTGGTTTTGCGGTAATTAGCGCAAACTTTAATTTCCTTTAATTTCTTGTGATTTGCTTATATATTTTTATTATTTACCTTTTCTTGGGTATTTCAACCAGATTCTTTAATGAATGCATATTTTGATTATGCACTTTTTCTTGGATATTTCGACCAGATTCTTTAAAGAACTCATACTTTGATTATTCACTTTTTCTTGGATATTTCAACCAGATTCTTTAATGAATGCATATTTTGATTATTCACTTTTTCTTGGATATTTTCAACAAGATTCATTAATGAATGCTTGTTACTAAATACTTTTTCTTATTTTGTTCTGTAAATGCTGGTAATATAAATTTCAGGTATTTAATTGCCCTATGAGAGCAGATTCGGCCACCATTTTGTCTGAATTAAAGAATTCGTCCCATGACTTGGTGAGTAACATGCTCGTGTATCTTGGTTGTGATTATGTATGTCAGAAAGTTGTGAACTTTTAATCTGGAGTTGTGACCCCTAGTTTGTGCAATATTGCCTGCTGAAGATATAATTTTTTATGATAGGCGATGATCACTGGTGACCAAGCATTGACAGCTTGCTATGTTGCTAGCCAAGTACATATTTTTTCAAAGCCAGCACTAATTCTTAGTCCCTCGAAGAATGGTAGAGGATATGAATGGATATCACCTGATGAAACAGAGATCATTCCATACAGGTGAAGTTTCACCTGTTGTTATTTACCTTATTTGTCAATTTGTTGAGATCACCCTTTAATCTTTTACTAGTTTTTAATGGCAATGAACACACACATTTCACCAAAAAGTAAAAGCCTTGAACTTAGAATTGCATGACTTGCTTTATCCTCAAATAGTTGATTCAATATGCATTTACATTTCTCTATGGAGTTTCTTATTGAGCTGAAACAAGGAACATTGATATAATGAACCTTTTTAAAAAAAAAAATAATTTAAAGCTCTTTATATTAAAGTATAATTGAAAAAGCTTTCCTTTGTCAACTGAGGAAAGTGGGAATGTACTTGATTTGATTGCAGTGAGAAAGAGGTTGAAGCTTTATCAGAGACTCATGATCTCTGTATTGGAGGTGACTGCATTGAAATGTTACAACAGACTTCTGCTGCTGTACGAGTCATTCCTTACGTGAAGGTTTTATAGTGATACTATCTGTTTCAATGTAGTTATGATGATTGCTTCATCTGGATAATATGTATGCTATATTTGTACAGGTTTTTGCGAGAGTTGCTCCTGAGCAAAAAGAACTAATCATGACTACTTTTAAAACGGTGGGAAGGATGACATTGATGTGTGGGGATGGTACTAATGATGTTGGAGCTCTGAAGCAGGTAATGTGGTTTTGAAGATGTATATTTATGTGTGTTAATGTCTGTATTTGTCAATCTTGATAAGTGCAGTGCTTTGAGCGTTGTATTTAAGTCTATTGGTCTATCTTTTGAAATGTCATGGATTTATAGAGTTACCGGAATCAAAGTCCAAAGATAAATTTTGCTTTTCCTTCCTAATGTAGTAGAATATCACTTCATTGCCAGCTAGATTTTAACCCAATCTTCAGCATAATCTCATAGGAGTATTTATTTAATCCGGTTAATCTGAATTCAATAGCATCAGCTGGGGTAAGGTGAAATATTTTTGCACCATTCTGCTCTACCGGGGGCAATATTTTCTTTTAGTTCAGAGTTGTCTTGTGGTTCATGCAGCCTTGCCTTGTTTTGTGAACATTTGAGTCTCATTTTTAGTCAGAGATGACTCTTCTCTTGGCCAATCTGTAAATTGTAGCTGCTAATTTACCTAATATCATCATGCACCCCTACCCTCCCCTCCCCTCTCCAATGTTCTGTATTTATTTGAATCAGCCTTGTTTAGGGCTAGGACTAGTAAGCATATTATTAAATTTTTTTTCTGCATACTATAAAGAAGACATGATGGAATAATACCCAGGCAGGATCTTTCTCTCTGATTGGTTCTGCTGAAATGGAAATGGAGCTTGTCAATATTGTAGTACAAGGTGCATTTCCTTGTGTTGTTTCTGGGCATGATGATCAGAGATTTGTGTTGTTGACTTTTTGCTTTGCTGTAGTAAGAGATTGCAGCAGTAGACATCTAATACTTTCTTTGTTCAGGCACACATAGGGGTTGCTTTGTTGAATGCGGTGCCTCCAACTCAAAACAAAGCCTCATCATCAGAAACATCTAAAGATGAAAATACAAAGTCAGGTAAATCAAAGAAATCTAAGTCTGCATCAGAAGCTGCTGGCCAACCTATCAGTCAGAATGGAGAAGGCTCTTCTACCAGCCACACCGCTGGTAACCGCCATCAGGCGGCTGTTGAGATGCAACGACAGAAGCTGAAGAAGCTGATGGATGAGATGAATGAGGAGGGTGATGGTCGTTCTGCTCCAATTGTCAAGCTTGGGGATGCCTCTATGGCCTCACCATTTACAGCAAAGCATGCATCAGTTGCTCCAACAACAGACATAATTCGTCAGGGACGTAGTACTCTTGTGACAACCCTTCAGATGTTCAAAATACTCGGCCTAAATTGTCTTGCTACAGCATATGTGTTGAGTGTTATGTATTTGGATGGTGTCAAGCTCGGTGATATCCAGGCTACGATCAGCGGTGTCTTTACAGCTGCCTTTTTCCTATTCATATCACATGCCCGCCCGCTTCCTACTCTGTCGACTGCACGGCCCCATCCTAATATTTTCTGCCTATATGTCTTCCTTTCTCTCATGGGGCAGTTTGCAATTCACTTGCTTTTCCTGATGTCTTCTGTGAAAGAGGCAGAGAAGTACATGCCGGATGAATGCATTGAACCAGACTCAGATTTTCATCCCAATCTTGTGAATACAGTTTCATACATGGTGAGCATGATGCTCCAGGTGGCCACCTTTGCTGTAAACTACATGGGCCGTCCTTTCAACCAGAGCATCTCCGAAAACAAACCATTTTTGTATGCTCTGATCGCTTCCGTTGGTTTCTTCACAGTCATTACATCTGATCTATTTAGGGACTTAAATGACTGGTTGAAGTTGGTGCCTTTGCCACGGGGATTAAGGGATAAACTTTTGATTTGGGCTTCTCTCATGTTTTTGAGCTGTTATTCATGGGAGAAATTTTTGAGGTGGGCATTCCCAGGTAGACTTCCAGATTGGAAGAAACGACAACGTGTGGTTGCAGCTAATTCGGATAAGAAGCATGTTTGAACAACCAGAACCTTATATGTGGATTTTCGGGTGTGTCGAGCACTTTGGTAAAGGCCATGATAATTTGTGTTGATGTTGTGAGTAATGCGACACCACTAGAGTACTACAAAGGATATATAGCTTCAGTAACTTGGGTTACTTAACAATTGCCTGATTAATTACTGGGTTCTGCCCCTTCATTTAGTTGCAATTTTTGCTAATTCTAAATTTTAGTGTTGTAAGAGGAGGGAAATCTTTTAGGAATTTTGGCTTCTAAATCTGGTGATTTAAAGTTTTTTTAACACAGGAAAAGTTAATGATTGTCATTCGAAACTATTGTAAATCCCAGAATTAGTAAAATATTATTACATTTATAAAGTTGTCGATATGTAGGGGCTGCTTTAATTCTTTTGGTTTTGAGATTGTTACTTCATGTTTTATACCTTGAAAAGTTTTCTCAGAAAAACACTGATTGGCAGTTGATACAAGAAAATGAATGGATTCTATTACTAGTTAGCATGTTTCACTTGGTACGATTGTTATTTTTTTATTTTTCTTTTTATAAATCAATAATTTAAACTCTTATGATATGAGGTCTGATATAAAATCTTGTTATTCATTTATAAGAGTCATCAATCGAAATTTTTTAATATAATCATAAAGTGGTTAACATTCGTCAAAACTTACATAAAGCTTGAGTGATGAGTTTTTTTCTCTTTGGACACTTGAAAAACTAACATCAATTAAATTTTTGGAGTCCTTACTTAGAACATATACGCATTCTACGTGTTTACATCTAAGTCATGAACATGATGGTGCATCTAAAACTATATAATCCTAACAATACTACAAGATAAAAGATTGTTTTAGTTTTTAGATTTTCAAGGCATATAATATATTTTCCATTACATAAAGGAATGTCATCAATCAATGCATGTCTCTTAAACTTGACATCACCAACACACAAATAAAAGTGCGTGAATAGATTGACCTTTAAAATTAGACTATAAAAAAATTTAATGTAATGTTTATGGTGATTAAGAACTTTTAAGACATAACTAGACATGATCTCATAAAAAAAAAAAAATTAAAACATAAATTTTCGGCTGTGGATATCTTATTTTGTTTGCCACCTCAACAATTCTTGCACCATTGGATTGTATTGAATCCACGGCTGAAAATTTGTGTAAAAAATTTAAGTTAAAAGATCTCATCTCATATATATATATATTTCATATATGATTCAAATTCTATTAGATTGAGTTTGTACATCAAAGTAATAAACATAAACTACCTTATTATGAGAGTAATAATTTAAGAAGTTAAACCTTTTTTTATATAGTTTCTTCCTTATTTTTTATGAGTAATCAACATATTATAAGATGAATAAAATATGGAGAATAAATCTGAATCAAACAACACACAAGAAAAAGACATATTCTCTTATATCAAGAGTTAGTCGTTTAATCTACCATATAAGCACATGTTTGATTCTCTTTTCTTTCACAAGAGTCATATATTAAGAAAATTCTTGAACGATTTCATATGCAAGATTGTAAACCCACAGACAACATAATCTCAAAAGGCGAGTCTTTAAGCAGAAGAATGTGTCCCAAGACTCCACAAGAAAAGGAACAAATGAAGAATGTTCCTTATACAAGTGTTGTTGGAAGTCTCATGTATGCCATGATGTGCACAAGGCGTGATATTTATTACGTTGTTGGGCTAGTGAGCAGATATCAATTTGACCCAAGACAAGCACATTGGAAACCAGTGAAGAGAATCTTAAGATATCTAAAAGGAATAGATGATTACTCACTATGTTATCAAGGAAATGATTTACACTTTAGAGGCTACACCAATGCTGATTGGGGAGGAGATTTAAATGAAAGGAAATATACTTCTGGATATGTTTTCTTATTAAATGGCGGGACCATATCTTGGAGTAGTAAGAAACAATCATGCATAGCCTTATCTACGATGGAGGTTGAGTTTGTAGCATTTTCAACTGCGGTACAAGAAGTCGTTGGGTTATCCAAGTATTCCTTCAAGCGATGGTCGTTAACCTTGAAGCAATTTCCCGATTTTAAACCTTCCAACTCAACTGCGTCGTGATGGAACACTTGGTGAACTTTGAACGGTCCTATCCAGTGTGACTTTAACTTTCCTGGAAAAAGACGCAAACGGGAGCTATAAAGTAACACTTTCATACCTGGATGGAATTCCTTCCGTCGTAGCGCTCTATCATGGTAAAACATGGTTCTTTCTTTATAAATCTTCGCATTTTCATAGGCATCAATCCTAAGTTCGTCTAGCTCGTTTAATTGCAATTTCCTGCCCTCACCAGCTTTTTCCAGATCAAAGTTTAACCATTTAATTGCCCAATATTCTCGGTGTTCCAATTCCATGGGTAGATGACACGCCTTCCCGAAAACCAATCTGAGTGGACTCATCCCAATCGAGGTCTTGAACGCCATTCTATAAGCCCATAAAACGTCGTTCAATTTATATGCCCAATCCTTCCGTAACATGTTTACTGTCATTTCCAAGATTGCTTTGATTTTCCTATTGCTAACCTCTACCTGGCCTGATGTCTGTGGATGATAAGGTGTTGCCACCTTATGTGTCACGTTATATCTCTTTAGCAATGCTGCAAAAGACTTATTGTAGAAATAGCGTCCCCAATCGCTAAAAATGGCCCTAGGTGTGCCGTATCTTGTAAAAATGAAATTCTTCAGGAAACTCAACATAACCTTACTATCATTCATTCTTGTAGCGATTGCCTCTATCCATTTAGACACGTACTCCACAACAAAAATTATGTAAGTGTATCCATAGGAACTTGGAAACGGACCCATGAAGTCTATTCCCCAGACATCAAACAATTCGACCTCCAGGATGGACGAGAGTGGCATCTCCTCTCTTTTTCCAATATTTCCCGTTCTTTGACATTTATCACACCTGGCACAAAAAGCAAAACAATCTTTAAATAATGATGGCCAATAAAATCCTGATTGTAATACCTTAAGTGCTGTTTTCTTCCCGCCAAAGTGTGTGCCACACTGTAGCTCATGACCGTGCGTAAAACACTCAGCTGCTTTACCTTAGGAACACATTTCCTGATTATCTGATCTGAACACTTCCTAAACAAGTAAGGATCTTCAAAAAAATAATGCTTTGTCATGGACAAGAATCGCTTCTTTTCCTGCGAAGTTAAATCAAGTTTAATAATTCTATAGGCAAGATAATTAACAATGTCTGCATACCAGAGCTATTTTCCGTGAACAAAAAAAAAGTTGCTCATCCGGGAAGTTGTTGTTCAAAGGAAATTCACCTTCTTGAGTACGCTCATCACGACCTACTGTCTCTACTAGACGAGACAAGTGATCGGCCACTACATTCTCACTTCCCTTTTTGTCCCTGATAATCAAGTCAAATTCTTGCAATAATTGCACCCATCTAATCAGCCTAGATTTAGTATCTTTTTTAGACAGCAAAAATTTCAATGCAGCATGATTAGAATACACAATCACTTTTGACCTTATCAGATAAGAACATAATTTTTCTAATGCAAATACAATGGCCAAAAATTCCTTTTCAGTTGTGGAATAATTTACTTATGCATCATTCAATGTTCGACTCGCATAGTGAATGACATGATGTAATTTCCCCACACGTTGTCCTAAAACTGCTCCTAGTGCATAGTCAGAGGCATCACACATCAATATAAACGGAAAAGACCAATCAGGTGACATCAAAATAGGGGTAAATGTAAATTTCTCTTTTAACGTATTAAAAGTAGTAAGACACTCCTCATTAAAATCAAACACCACATCTTTAGCCAAGAGGTTACCAAGTGGTCTACTTATTTTGGAAAAATCCTTAATAAAACGCCTATAGAAACTGCATGACCAAGAAAGCTCCTAACACCTTTAGCATTAGTCGGTGGTGGTAATTTTGCTATCACATCAATCTTAGCCTTATCTACTTCTATCCCTTTGCTAGACACTACATGCCCTACAACTGTACCTTGTTTCACCATGAAGTGATTCTTCTCCCAACTCAAGGTTACGTTTGTCTCGACACATCTTTTCAATACTAAAGTCAAGTTATTTAGGCAATTATCGAATGATGACCCAAATACAGAAAAATCATCCATAAATACCTCAATGAACTTCTCAATCATATAGGAAAATATCGACATCATGCACCTTTGAAATGTGGTCAGAGCTTTGCAAAGTCCAAACGACATTCGTCTATCTGGAAAAGTTCCAAACAGACAGGTAAATGTTGTTTTCTCTTGATCTTCTGGTGCAATCGGAATTTGATTGTATCCTGAAAAACTATCAAGAAAACAATAGTAAGAATGACTAGGTAACCGTTCCAACATTTGATCAATAAAGGGAAGAGGGAAATGATCCTTTTTAGTTGCCGCATTCAACTTCCTGTAATCAATGCACACCCTCCAACCTGTGGTCATCCTCATCGGTACTAATTCATTGTCCGAATTTCTCACCACGGTTATACCAGACTTTTTAGGAACTACATGAATCGGACTTACCCATTTACTATTAGAGATTGGGTAGATTATACGTGCGTCAAGTAGTTTCAACACCTCCGTTCTAACCACCTCTTTCAAGTTTGGATTCAATCTCCTTTGAATCTCCCTAGATGGCTTTGCTTCCTTCTCTAACAAAATCTTATGCATGCACATAGTGAGGCTAATCCCCTTGATATCAGCTATTGTCCAACCTATGGCTGCCTTATGTTCACTCAACACCCTAAGTAATTTTCTCTCTTCCTCTAAAGTAAGATCTGAAGCTATAATCACTGGAAGAGTTTGATTTTCTCCTAGATATGCATACTTAAGGGTTGGTGGTATGGCTTTAATTCTAGCTTAAGCGGGGATTCTGAAGATGACACTTGCTTAACATCCACCTGTTATATTGCTAATCTTAACTCTTCATCAATCATCTAAGGAATCGTGCCATCCAACACCTCAATAAACTCCTTAACCTCATCTTCCACAAATTCATCACTATCCATTGTCAAAGCCAATTCTAACTTGTCCTCCACCTCGTCCTACAGAAAACTAGAAAAAACAATTGGATCCAAAGAATCCACAAGAAAACAATCGTTAGTTTCTGAAGGAAAAGATAGAGATTTAAAAACTGATAATTCAACAGTTTGATCTAAAACCGTCATCTTCAATTTTCCATTATGCACATAAATAATTGTCTTTGTTGTGGCCATGAAAGGTCGTCCAAGCAGAATTGGAATCTCATTATCTCGTTTGGATGATGATTCCATGTCTAAGACCATAAAATCTGTAGGAACAATTAACTTATCAACCTGAACCAAAATATCCTCAACAATACCTCTAGGATACTTCACGGATCGATCGACTAATTGTAACATCATTGTTATAGGCTTTAAGTCTCCTAATCCCAGTTGCTGATAAATGGAGTATGGCATGAGATTAATGCTTGCTCCCAAGTCCAACATCGCTTTCTCTTCGTTCTTATTACCAACTGTGATATTGATAGTGAAACTCCCAGGATCTTTCAACTTAGGTGGTAATTTACTCTGGAGTACAACACTCATAGCCTCTAAGATCATCACCTTTTAGTTTGGCTCATACTTACGCTTTCGAGTGTTCAGCTCGTTGAAGAATTTTGTGTAAGCTAGCATGTTCTTAATCACATCAAGCAAAGGTAACTTAACATTTACTTTTGATAAAGTATCATAAATGTCTAAGAAAGCCTTATCTCATTTGCTTTTATTAAGTCTGCTCGGGAATGGGATTGGTGGAACATATGGTTTAGGTGGAACATATGTTGCTTCCGTCTCTTCACTCTGCAATGGTACCTTTGCTTCCTTCTCCAAACTCTGATCAGTTCCTACATGATCAAGAACAAGTTCATGAGATTCAACATTCAAATCCTTATTTACTACCTTACCACTCTGAAGTATTGTGACAACTTTTACTTGCTCAGGTTGGCTTGGCAATTTCCCAGGAGTATGCCCTTGCACCGCCTCTGCAATCTGGCCTATTTGAACCTCCAATCTCCTTATTGACGCCTCTTGTTGTTGAAAACTTTGTTCGTAATTCTGGTGATTCTTTTGAGAAACTTGAATAAAATTATTTAAGGTATCTTCCAACGAAGGTTTCTTCTGTTGAGTTTAAAAAATCGGGGGTTGCTAATTATTCTTCCACGAAAAATTGGGATGATTCCTCCAGCCCGGATTATATGTATTTGAAAATAGATTATGGGGCCTTTGATTTAGGAGTTCATCACCTTCTCTTGCTCTACATACTCTGGGAACTAATCACTAGAAGGGCAAACGTTAGTAGAATGACTGTTAGTATCGTAAATAGCACATACCTCTGCTAAATGACTCTGATCTTGCCCTATCATCATATTGCACATTGTCTTCATCTGTTTTGCCAATTCTGAGACTTGCATTGCTAACTCAGTGTTAGTGTTAACCTCATAAATTCCTCTAGATCGTCCTCTAACACTTTTTTGTTGTGAATTTGCTCTAAGCATCTCGTACAAATCGTACGTCTCTTGTGTGATTTTCTCTCCCATCGCACCACCTGTAGCATTATCAACAATGGCTTGGCAAGCCTGAGTCAATCCATCATAGAAAAATTGGTTTAACAATTCTAAAGGATACCTAAGATGAGGACATTGAACTAAAAGCAGTTTAAAACGTTCCCAAGCCTCATGGAATGGTTCACCTTCCGCTTGAGCAAACATAACAATCTTACCTCATAATTCAATAGTTTTTGCATGAGAGTAGAATTTACCAATAAACTTTTTATAAACTGCATCCCAGGTTGTCAATGAAGCTGGAGTTAGAGACATGTACCACATCTTTGCCACGTCCTTCAAGGTGTATGGAAAACATCGCATTCTAAGCCGATCCTCTGTCAAGCTCTACAGAGGAAATGTTTGAACAGTAGCATAGAAATCTTGGATGAATGTCAATGGGTCTTCCATTGCTATTCTATGAAAAGGAGGCAACATCTGAAAATGAATATTTTTCAGCTCATAATTCCTTGCTGCCTCATTCAGAACTATGCAGGATGGTGAAGTCCCAATGGTAGGACGTGCATACTCCTTCATAGGGTGAGGTGCTTCAGCCATCTTCTCTCCTTCTGCACTAGACTCCGATGAATCGTCAGAAATCTTTGGTTCCCTTCTCTTCCTAATGATCAAATCAATCCTGTCAATGTAAGGAATCAATTCTTTGTCCAACAATCGACGTCCTTGCATGCAATATTATCTCACAAAAGAAAACACAAGACCACAGTAACTCCGAATAAAAACAAAATAAAGTAATAGAAACTAAAAATACAC
>WYDK02118157.1:5990106-6001016 GCA_009867345.2 Toxicodendron radicans
GAGGCCTGTCTCTAATTTCAAATTATTAAAAAATCCACCTACTTTGAACCTACTAAATCCTAGCCAGAAAAAGTAAAGTTCTAAAAACAACACAGAAGAATTACTGCCTGAAATATTAATGAGGAAAATTGTATGAGCAAGATAATACTAGTGACAGCTTTGAAATTTACTCAGCTAAGATAATAATCATTAGAACTAAAACCGCCTTCCATCCATCAACATTGTATACATTGGTTGGACGACCTGGAAGCAAGCATGTAAAGCATACTCGCAACTAGCTATGGAGCCCAAACATTTTTAGGTCAATGGTAATTGAAGACTGCAAAAAAATGATTCAGAAATGGTATCTTGTGTTGAATTAAAATGTCAAAAAAAAGAGCTAAATGAGGGAGCATTTCACATGAATGACATGCTTCCAAAAAATGTGTCAAAATGGAGAGTTGCCATACAAACTGTAGGATTTAAGCAAAATGCATATTTGAAGGCTGGATAGTGGAGTTAAATCCTAATCAATCTGCTGGCCCATGTATCATTGTAATTTGGGAGTCCAAGAAAAGCTAACAAGTTGTTCAGTATTTTTTAATGAAATGATTTTGGTGAACAAAAAAATGAATATAAGAATTTTGATTTTGTATTTTCAAGACTTGAGAATATGCTTGGCATCTTTCTTTCATTTGTTAAGCAGTGAAACTAGATTTTCTTTCTTCTGAAAATGCAAAACACGCTGAACAGGTTTTGTACATTACACGAGACCAGAAAACAAAAAGGTTCCAAATGGAGCCTAAACAATCTCAATCAGTATAAGGTTCCCCACTAACCAATTATGTTTCGGCAATATGAGCAAAATTATAATTCACTCACACTATCAAAAACTGGCAAATCAAACAAGAAGTTGTATTTTTCAGTTACTGAATAAGCGCAAAACACACTCCAGTAATTCCAGCCATTTGAACTAATATAATTAACTTCAGGAAATCCTTAGCTTTCAATCTATATTAGATTATGAACATTTTGAAAATATTAGATAAGTATATAACTATAGCATCATAATATAATAAAATAAATATAAACATAACATCATAATATAATAAAATAAACTAAGTACATGGTTATCATTATGATTGACCTTCCAAGAAGAACATTATTTCAACCAAAATGTGTGCTAGTGTAGTTCTGCACACATGCATTAGCTAATATTGATACCATTCAATAGTGAACTATAAAAGTACATAAACACCAGGTCCTGTAATGTTATTTTATGTGTATCGACTTGCCTGTAATGTAAAGTAAACATACATATCGAGATGCATATATAACGCAAAAAGATGAACACATGTTGGGGAGTCAAGGTTCAGGGGATTCTAGCGTTATAAAAACAATATAAAAAAAAAAAGTAAATAAAAATACATATGGTGGTGGTGAGTTAAACATAACACTTGCTGAAGTTTATCCCTTCATTGTTCGCACTATATATTCTTTTTTTGCAAACAAACCCAATTCAATCTAGAACATAAATGACAATCAACTACAAAAATATAAGAGGAAAAGATACTCACATCAAGATAGGCAGAACCCAAGTACGAAACATTAATCTCAACTGAAACTCCTGTTATTGGAGCACCAGTAGTGAATATTACAGCCGAACCCACCAAGTCCACCAGCGTGGCAGTGGCCCCACCATGCAAGAAATTACCACCATTCTTCCAAATAAACAATCAAACATAGTCCACAAGTATAATCAGAATCAAGTACTTTGAAAAAAATCCTAAACATTGAGATTTTTGTGGCTCTGATTTTAAAAGCATATTTATCATTTTCAAGAACATTACCCAAAAGTTCTATTTCCTCTTGTTTTTCACAAAGATTTCTAATTTGACTACAGATGGCGCTATATGCGCCTATTATAACACTCTCTACACGCATTTTACAAAGTAAACGTATTACTAAAATCCTAAAAATGCCTTATCTAATCGATGATCAACAAATTTCATTTCAATTAAGAATTAAGCTATTGATTTGCTTTGGAATTTGGAAGACACATGAACTGAATTCTAATTTTAAGAGAAGTCAATGGTGTGTTCACTTTAAAAAGAACTTCAGCCTTTGATTATTTCTGAACGGAACGATTTCACATCACAACCAATTACATTCTTACAAAAAAAAAAAATCATTTCTAGTAAGTAAAATAAGCACTAAATTTAATTTCTATTAATTGGGTTGCGATCAAGTATTGAAATTTCTTAAGCTTTGAAAGAAAAGGGACATACCAGTAAACGAGAAGGGACTTTCATGGAGCAAACGACACGACCAGGTTCAATTAGATCAACTTGAAGACCTTGCATTATAAAACTTTCAAAGTATCTCAAAGGCAATCCGTCAATTGTCGATCCTTGCTTCTTCTCATCTTCTTCTTCTCCTCCTCCTTTCTCCAAATATCTCTTCACTGACTCCAAATCCATTTTCTCTTCTTGTGGGTCAGACTCTCAAACATCAACTACTGCGTTTCTCTGTTGTTTATTCCTCAATTTTCATGGAACATAGAACTGAGTAAAATAATCCAAGCTGCACTGCTTGAACCGAAAGTGGACATTAAAAAAATGACGAAAATACCCTCCATCACAAATGGTTTTATGATACAGGTTTATACAGTTATACTACACTAGGTGAACGGACCGCGCGTTGGGTCCATATATTTTTGCTTAGTCTTTATTTTCTAATCAAACTATATTAAAATCAACTCGAGATTACATTAATTCTTGGACAATTGATCTGAAACTTGAATAATTGTTTTTAACTGATTTTAAATTTTCTGGTTACAATTCATTATAGAAAAACAAAAACTACGCATAACTTTGGTAATTTATGATGCAGTGCACAATATATCATAGTTCTTATATCTTAAGTAATGACTAAAGTACAAATAAAAAGGACCGTGTGTTTATACTACACTAGGTAATTCATGATGCAAGTTTATACTACACTAGGTGCAAGGACCGCGTGTTGGGTCGATATGTTTTTGCTTAGTCTTTATTTTCTAATCAAACTATATTAAAATCAACTCGATATTACATTAATTATTGGACAATTGATTTGAAACTTGGGTAATTGTTTTTAACTGATTTTAAATTTTCTGGTTACAATTCATTATAGAAAAACAAAAATTGCGCATAACTTTGGTAATTCATGATGCAGTGCACAATATATCATAGTTTTTACCTCTTAAGTAATGACTAAAGTGCAAACAAAAAGAAAAAAAATGAGTATTTTAGCATAACTTATAAAAGTGTTCATTGATATTCATAATTTATTATTTACAATAATTATTATTTGATGAGTGGTGTCTGAGTGGATGATAAGCCGTTTGAAATTGAAAATTTCAAACAACTTATTTTTTCAATGAAAAACACTATTTTTCTGGAAAAGTATTTGATGATGTAGTTGGAGGTCCTGTGTTCTTCTCCTCATGAGTTGTTAGTTCATTTTCGTTTGCTTGAACCAAATATTCACCTGTATTTATTTAAGATATAATATCCATGGCAGAAACCATGATATCAAGCAACGCTTTAATTGCATATTTGAATTTTCGCGTTGCAGTATTTAGAGTTTGTAAGTTGGTGTGAACATGAAGTATAATCTCTTTCAACTCCAACAATATGTCATCCATTGCATAATCAAGAAGGGAAAAACAAAAAAACAATACATTCGATAAATTTATGAAAGTGCTACAATTATAGATGTTTTTATCTTGTATAGAAATAAACATAAAAGTTAACACATTATTTATTACAGTTTTTTTTTTACGTTTTCCGATTGTGATTTCTTCTTCATTTTCAGCAAACATACTCTCTGTTGATTTTATGTTTTCAACAATATTTATTGTTTTATCGATGATATTAATGAACAAATGCATTACATCATTTTGTTTCTCTCTTGCAAGTTGCAATATGTAAGTTTTCCACGTTGTTGCTTATATCGGCTACTATCTTTATCAATTCTATTGTTTTGTTAGCCATTTCAAAATCAACTGGTTGCAACAGAAAAAAAAAAAAAACAATGAAAGTCTAAAAATTAATATCAATACAAATGAGACATCGTTATCCTTATATAGAAATAAACATTGAAGGACGACTTATATTAGAAAAGGATACCAATGGTCGAAAAACCAACAGACAACTCATAATAAATAAACACATCGATTCTAGAACGTAAAAAAAAAAAAAAAAACTATTCGGATAGCACGACTTAAATTAGAATAGTAAACGAATAGATACAACGTGTATTTATATATTAAAAAGCCCGGGTTGACTGATAATCCTGAGATTATACTGTTTATTCTATGCTTTTTGGATGAATTTTTGATACTTCTACTTTAGTTTGTGCCTGGATTGCAACTTAATTTCACTTATTTTATTTTTCAGGCCAAAACGTACCGTTAGTGCTAAATTGGAGCGGAATCGAGTTTCTGGACTGAGACTCAAGTAGATCTTAGTATTCGGGAAAGTTCTGATGCGAATTCGAAGCACTGTGAAGCTTGTACAAGTTGGAAATCACTTGAAGTGAAGATTGAAGCAAAGAAGCAAGCAGAGGGCAGTTTCGTAATTTCAGATAAGCTTAGAAGACTTCGCCGCGGTGAATCTTTTTCTTCGCCACGGCGAAGAAATCTCGGGTCTAATTTGAAGAACACGGATTCTAAACTTCGCCGTGGCGAAAACTGGATTTCACAGTTTTGTGAAACAGTGCGTTTTTCATTTATGGTAGCTTTGAGGTTTTTAGGGTTCGACTATTTAAAAGAGACTGAGCCGTTTTAAATTGGGGGGATGGATATTGAGAACTTTTAGAGAGGCAAAAATCAGTTCATTGAAGATTGGAAGCATTAGGGTTCATTAATAGGGAAGATTTATTCTTTATTTCGTCAATTTATCATGTTGAATTCTATTGTTAAGATTGACTGATCGACAAGATGGATTTAAGCGTAGGCCCAATCAAAATTAGGCTAAAGCACTAGGCCTTAAATTATTTAATTCGTAGTTAGACCTCGTCAGACCCAATACGTTTTTTGGTCCATACAATAAACACAATTGCACTTCACTGTTTAAAATTAGTTTATTAGTAAAGAGAATCAACGAGTTCAAGATCATTTGTATAAGACAATATATTTTTAATCCATTAAAAATTTGTTGAAGTGTTTTTATGGTTTGGAGGCAGAGTTTGATTTCCAGATTTTTTTTAAAGGTTACACAGAGTGGAAAGTGACAAGGTTATTTTAGGAAGATAATGATGTAAAATTTTATTGAAACAATTTTATTTAAATTGGAGTTTCCAAAGAGTTTTTGTGGTGCTTAAATAACATCACTCCTTAAAAAATAAAAAAAGGATTTAGCTAGGAGAATCAAACTAAGTAATTAAACCCTTTAAACCTTATCAAACTCTTGATTTGAGTTAATTCTTTGACTGTATGCATTTTTATTTTATTGGGCTTCATTGACAAAAATGGTCATCAATAATAGTATAAGTTTTAGGTATGGCAATTTGTAGCATAAAAGAGTAAAATTTGTAAACACATTCCAAATTAGTAGTGATGATGATGAAATTTAGCTTCTTTTTTTATCCAAACACTTATGTTCTCCTCTTACAATTGTAAAATTATAAAACCTTATGAAAATGTCAACAAACCCCTATATATATAATTATGAAAATATCATAAGCCCCTTTATAAAAGTATAAACTCTCTAGTAAGGTATTAAAATAGATTTCAATAATCCTTTAGGATTGACAGTTATTAATCTCGTAAGGGTGTTTGAAGTTAACCTCTTTAATGAAATGTAGGTTTAGTTTGGAATTGCTATAACTTTTGTCAAGATCACTTATGAACTAACTTTTGAAATAATAAACTTTTGATAAAATCTATTTAGTTGTGTGACACCCCGTGTCATGGAGTAAATTGTTTAAAGTTAATTCATTTAATTTTGGGGTGTAAATTACAGGGAAATGTGAGGGGCAAATGGTAATTTGCCGAGTGACTATAAAAGGAGAGAAATTATAGAATTTCTCAATTTTCCTTCATTTTGAACGTGGGAGAGGATTGTAGAGAGAGAGAAACTAGAGAGAGAAAGTTAAGCATTGAAGAAATTGAGTTAGAATCCGGTTAATTGGTAAGATCATGCCTCCATTCATGCTTTGATTTCATTATTTACTCATCTCTTCCCCTTTTAATTTGAGAATTTGAAATTGGGCTGAATGGGGGTTTTATGTGAAGAGAAGCAAAGATCGGAGTTCCTAAGTTAAATTGGTGTTAAGGTGAGTGGAATAGTATAAATTATTGCATTAAATTGTGTTTTTAAACTTAATTGCATAATGTATGATGTCGGGTGTGAGGGAGTAATGGAATTGGGAGACTGCATGTGTATGAGGTGTGTTTTTGGTGTTTGTGTATGGTAAGATGTTGTGTGTTTGATGAGGAGTGAAATGGTTGTGATTGGGAGAGAAATACGAGAAGATTCGTGGTGAAAATCTCGTGTCACCGCGGCGAAGTTGAAGATCATGAACTTCGCCGAGGCGACATGAATGTGTTGCCGCAGCAAAGTTGAAGTGAATAGTAGACGAAGAAAATTTTCCAGAACGTCGCCAGGGCGAAGAAGGCTTGTTGCCGAGGTAACAAAAAGGTGTTGCCTTGGCGACAACACTTAGAAGAATCTAGAGATTCCAGGTTTCATGGGGGTGTGAGTGTAAACATTGAAACATGTCAAGGAGACAAGGGTGTAAGTGTAATAAATCAAAGGTCGAGGGACCTAAGTTTGATAATAAAAAACTATAGCGAGTTAATAAAGGTGAGAAAAGTTTAGGGACTAAAATTTAATGATGAGAAAGTTTAGGGGGCATATTGATATTTTCCTATGAGGGGCTAAATTGATATTTTACATGAAGAGGTGCATGTGTGTGTTTATTATAGGTCCATCTCATATGTTATATATATGTACGTATGTTCTGCATATGTGGGATGGTGATGATGAGATTGGGCGGATTTGAGCACGATGGGTGACGACTAGCAGAATGTGATTGGGGAGGTTCGTACTACCGCATGATGATAGTATCTCATGGGGACAGAACGACTGACGTTTGATGAGCTCCAGACATTCTTTATGAGTATTTAGGGTCGTATCTACCTATGTCTGAGAGCGTTGGGGGATCTTCCACGAGTGGGCCTATGATGACGCTTAGGGTTGTATCCGCCCATGCTGGGGAGAGCTGGGGGATCTTCCACGAATAGGCTTATACTATTGCCTAGTGTCGTATCTGTCTATGCTAGAGAGAGCTAGGGGATCTTCCACGAGTGGGCATGTGAGACGGGATGCTAGTCAGGTTGTTTGTATTTAGGGCGTCTGCCGAGGAGTTAGGGTGGAGCCCGAGGAGATTGATGTATTAGCGTGTTGTGGGTGATTGTCGGGATTTTATTGAGCATGTTTTCTACATTTGAATATTTTTATATATAGTATTTTACAAATGTACTATTCATACTCATTGGGTCTCTCAGCTCACTGTTTTTTCATTTTCCCCCTCCAAGTCATTGTCCATGAGTCGAGCGTATTTCCTTCCCATAGTAGGTTGGCTATAGACGCATGTTCTTCACCACAGCATGATTGCATAACATGTAGACACTCTGATGCTGTGTTTTAAACTGGATTCTGTATTTATAAAATTTGGAGATTGCATTGTTATGAAAAAATTTATCGATTTTTTGTAAAAAAGTTTCTCAAAAACTCACCCTCCTTTCCGAATTTGAGTTCCACGGAACGTCAGGATCCGATGGAATAAGGACTACCCGGGAGGGGTGTGACAAGTTGTTTGTTTTTGTTAATTTTAAAATAACTTTTAATTTTAGGAGAATAAGTTTTGAATCATTGTTTAAGAAATAATTGATTACTAGACAAGTTATACCAACCCCAAATCTCACCTGCAATCGCTTAGATATAATGGCATCACGTAATTAGTCGATCAAGAATTGGCTTTTATAATACAATTAAACTTTAAAACAAAATACAGTCCACGTGTCTAATTTAGAGGGCATGGACTGAATGGGAGACTCCCAAATCATAAAGGACATGTGTTATCTATTGGTGGTGAGTCATCGTCAAGACTACCATGGTTGACCGTCAATGTTTTAGTCTATATTATTCCAAATTGGAATCAATCCTTTTAGAAACATTATCTGAATTCTGAACACTTCATATTTATCATGATATATATGGATTTTCTTTCATTATAATATCCTATATTTGCAATATAAAATATAAATACATTACCCAATGAAGGTGAATATCTATGATATATTACAACTACAACTTATATATATTTGTCATAATCTTTCAAAACTTAAAAAAAATAAAATAACATATTAAAGATTATATAATTTCATATGCAAATATACAGGAAACCATATAATTCATTTAAATAACATAAAATAAAAATAAAAAAGAAGAAGAAGAAGAAGTCAGCCCAAGCAATGAAATAATAAAAGTTAAAGCACTTCATTTCATTAACAGATAACTACAATATCAGTCATGCGCATGCATTATAAATAAGAAGTAAAACCCCTAATAAATTAACAGAAATATATAAAATTTCTGATTCTAAATTTTTTTCCAAACCTTTGATACTTAATCTGATTAATAATTCTTCTTAATTCTATGGGAATTTTTAAGCAAGAAAACTTTCTTCAAAACCTTCATGACCACCACGATACTAGTACTGCTTCTAGTGCTAGGCCTTCCTGAATTGGACATCTTCAAAGCTTGAGCACAACAAAGCTCAACCATCTTTTCACTTGAATGGCGTCCATGCCCGCTTGATAATTTTACCACCTCTTTCTTCTCCTCCTGCTTCTCCTTCATCGATGAATTCGAAACGACCCTTTCGATTTCTTCGTTGAAGTCCTCCCACAACATGTTCATCTTCTCCTCGCCGCACTCTTTCTTGGATAATTTTTTTTCATTTTGATAGCAAAAGGAGAAGGTCCTCCTTGAAACATCTACTTGATCTCTCGCTTCGCCGGCGTCATGATAATCTGGATAAACTAGAGAAGAGACTCGCCACAACGATGGAGAGATTGCAAAATTAGGAAGAGGATAGTTGATCTTTGGAAAACTGAAATCTTCTGATGACACCATTATTTTTCAAACTATTTTGTTTCAAACGTTTTCAAAAACAAAGAATTGTATTGAGGATCATTAATTTTCTTGAAGTGGGGCAAGTAATGGAATTGTGTAAGAGATTTTTTACCTTTTGGAAATATATATGTATAGATATGCGGGTGTGGAATTGTATGCATAAAAGTCGTGGACATTAATGAGAGGATGGTCATCCCAGCAAGCGCCGGATTATTCGGAGAGCTAAAGAGAAAGAGAAAGAAATTTAGAGTTTAAAAACATTCTTGTTTTGATTAGTGAAAGGGATGGTTAACCCCCAACTTAATAGTTGAGTCGGCTGAGGAGAGAATCAAGTGGTTGGCCGGTTCGTCCATATTAATAATTACACTTAAGTAAGCTGGATTAGTGTTCAAATTTTTAATTAAAATTAATAAAGTGACACACATATAATGTTGAAAATATCTTGTTGATAAAGCCCAAGATTTGGATATTTTCAGGGCTAAAATATGCATGAGATGGTTATGTATATCAAATGGGTTGTTTTAATGTGTGCGTTTAGGATATATGTTAAGAATATTAAAAGATTAAAAAAGTTTATTTTATTTCGAATTTGATATATATTATGTACAAAAAGACAAAAAAATCATTTTTAATGTATAAACATTAATTTTTGAGTAATATAATATTTACAACTGAATCATACAAACAAACAAAAATTGCACATGATTCGTGTAAAATGATTCAGTTGTATAATTCGGTTGTAAGTATATTATTATCCTGAATTTTTTGGCCTTTTGTTATCCTAAGACACACGTTATGACAACTCATATCAAATTACATTTGATATACCATGATATAATATTTATGATTTACTCTAAACCTTTTCTTTTTAGCACTAGAGCACGGCTAAGTAGAAAGTTAAATTATTATATGTGCGTTAATACATGTGTTAAGAATCAATTAAACTCAACCTAACATGTTCCTCAAACAAACACAACCAACAAACACTCAAGAAACAACACAAACAGTAAAGAATCAAGAAACAACAACATAGCCAAGTTTTACCATGGTTCGTTTATTCCAATGGAATAAACTACATCCACGTTGAGCTCAAAGTACTTTGAGACTCTCTGAACTATAAGGATTGAATTTGTTACAGATTACAACAAGAAATCTCAATAACCCCCAAATCCCTCCTCTCACACAACCCTCTCAATCTTCCCGTAATCAACACAACCAAGACAACTTAAACTAGTGCCTAAACTAGAAGAATATACAACTTCTTCTACCCACAATTCTAAGAAAAATTGTGATCTGATTACTACTTGAAGGAAACAAACTAAGCACCCAGCACTTGACGAAAAACGCAAGAGAGAGAGTGAGTTTTTCAATCTGATTTCTACAGTGAATTTCAACTTTAAATACATTAACCATCTGGGCTAATTTCCACCGTTAGATTAGGCTGAGATTAATGGCTGAGATCTGTCACTTAACACTTTCTTAAAAAACGTCAGCGTATTTGAAGCTTCACTTAACAAACTCCACCTTGAAGCTTCAATACATTACCTAATCAATACCTTATCAGTGCAGTTCATTCACAAAATTACTCATCATAGCTCTATTGCTGCAACTTACTGAACATGCAGCAGGTTCAAGCAGTGCTTGAACCTGGTTAGAGACACCACTTTTATTCCCATATCTGAAGGGTTATCCTCGGTTGGCACTTTTTTCAGAACGATCACTCCTTTATCCACTAGCTCCCTTACA
>WYDK02118157.1:6048927-6067786 GCA_009867345.2 Toxicodendron radicans
ACTGGAGGCACAGTAAGAGAAGTGCACTTACATAGTGTACGTGCGGCATGTAGTGTCCACTTTACTATTTCGAGAATTACACTTGATGATGATGGTTGGTGCCATTGAATTGTGTAATTTGTTTGTTGGCTTAATTTACATTTGAGGCCATTGGTTGGTGCCATTGACTGATGTAATTTGAGTTTGATGACCTACCTATTTAACCTATTCTGACTTGTTCGCCTCACGAAGGTTTGGAATGAAATTAATGGGATCGCAACCCACTAGAAAGTCCAACGGGCCTTCCCGAGTTCAATAGTAAGGGGCTATTAATCTTGAATAAAATAGTGGGAGTAATTATTTGATTAAAGACCTAATTAAATAATTTATTAACATGTTTAATTCAATTATCCTGCACTTGTAGAATCAAATTAAAATGAGTAATAACAACCTGTTAGTGTGATCAATCATCGAAAAAGAAAACAGTATCAAAATCTTCAGATTGTACTAAAGTCCAAAAAGAAATTATATATCATCGATGAGCCTCATTCGATTGAGCTTGGTCCTAATGCAACTCAGGAGGTTAAGGAAACTTACTAAAAGTTCCTTGATGATGCTGACATTGTTCAGTTTGTTATCCCAGCATCAATGACACCTGAATTACATAAATAACATGAAAAGATGGATGCGTCTGCGATTATTCTACATCTCAAGGAGTTGTTCCAAGAACTAGTTTGACATTGGAGATACGAGGTGTCGAAGCAACTCTTTAGGAGTCGTATGGTTGAAGGAACCCAAGTTGGTCTTCATGTACTCAAGATGATTGGGTATATTGAAATTCTTGAGACTTTGGTTTTTCGTTTGGATGGAGAATTGGCCATTGATCTAATTCTCCAAGCCTTACCTGATTCTTTCTCAAAGTTCATATTGAATTTCAAAATGAATCGATGGAGAAGACCTTGTCTAAGCTCTTGACTATGTTGAAGACAACAAAGTAGGACATTAAGAAGTCCAAATTAATTATGCTAGTTGGTGCTGGCACAAGTAGGGGTAAAGGAAATGCCAAGGGTAAGGCTAAGGCCAAGCCTAAGACTAATCTCAAGACCCAAAACGCTCTAATGTTGAAAAATGGCATTAGTAAAGAAAGAAAGGTGGTTTGCTTCTATTCTGGAAAGTTTGGCCATTATAGGAAACACTGCAAAGTCTTCCTTGCAAACAAAAAGAAGTTGTCAACTTCTTCATCAGATATGTTTATCAATCTCCAGTTACATCGTGGGTCATTAACTTTAGATGTGGTTCTCACATTTGTAATAATGTGTATGCATTGCGGCAAAGTAGAGCACTCACCGAAGGAGATGTAGAACTACGAGTTGGAAATAAAGCGCAAGTTGTTACATTAGTTATAGGGACCTATTGTATTTTGCCTATGGGCTATGCCAAGTATGGAAAGTTGAACCAAACATACCTAATTCTAGGGTTATGCCTTAGAGACTGCGATTCTACATTAAACCGTATGTCATTGAAGTTTGTGGATAATACGCCATATAAACTATGGAATGGGGTGAAAACCCATATTGTCTTATCTGAGAGTTCGGGGTTGCAAATCTTATATCAAGAAATTGACATCAAATAAGATTGCCTCAAATTTTGATAAATGTATCTTCGTGGGGTATCTTTAAGAAACTAAAGAATAGTACTTCTACCACCCAAAAGAACACAAGGTATTTGTTGCACGTACTAGGGTTTTCCAATGAAAGAATTTCTTCTCAAAGGAGATAGTGGGAGGAAGATAAAACTAGATGAAGTTCTGATTCCACAAGATACAATAGATTTTGGATGGGATGATGTGCCGCCTGTGGTGGTTGGACATCATGAGGGGTTACTCTACATGTTATGCCACTTGCGGTGGTTGAACATCATGAGGAGGTTACTCTACATATTATAGAAAAAAGTGAACTACCCAAGATATCATAGGAATTGCAAAAATTTGGGAGAATACGTCACGATCCCGAGATGTATGAATTTCTTGTGACTCAACACGGTGACGTATTGGTCTATGAAGACGATAAACCCAAAACCTACAATAAAGCAATGTCGGATCCAGATTTTGCTAAATGGCTTGAGGCCATGAAATCTGAAATGAACTATACGTACTAGAACCAAGTATAGATTCTGGCGGATCCATTTGAAAGAGTAAAACCCATAAGGTGTAAATGGGCCTTCAAGAAAAAGACTGACGTGCAAACCTAGAAAGCATGTTTAGTCGCTAAAGGTTTCAAGCTGAAGCATGACATTGACTATGATGAGACATTTACACCCGCTGCGATGCTGAAGTCCATTCAGATTATGCTTGCAATAGTTGCATATCACGATTACGAGATTTTACAAATTGATGTCAAAACCACTTTCTTGAATAGAAACCTTGTAGAGGATGTCTATATGCCACAACCTGATGGTTTCGTTCTTGATGGACAAGTGGAAAAGGTATGCAAGCTACAGAGAAATGTATATGAACTCAAGCATGCTTCAAGAACCTGGAACATTCATTGTGATTAAGCTGTTAGAGAATTCAGATTCATCAAGAACGAAGACGAACCCTGTGTTTACAAGAAGATCAATGGGAATGCGATTATATTCCCGGTTTTGTATGCCAATGACATACTTCTCATTAGGACTGACATATTAAACTTGTAGTCGGTAAAGACTTGGTTATCCAAGTGCTTATCTATAAAAGACTTAGGGGAAACAACATATATCCTTGATAAAAAGATATATCGTAATAGATCGAATAGGTTGCTGGGTCTGAGTCAAAGTATGTATATTGACAAGGTGTTGAAAAGGTTTAGCATGGTAGAATCCAATAAAGGATTCCTTTCGATGTCAGATGGTGTATATCTCTCTAAGAATGTGTCCTAAAACACCAAAAGAGAGAGAAATGATGAGTATAATTCTATATGCACCTGCCATTGGTTCTATCATGTACGCCATGTTATGTACTCGGATTTTTGTTTATACACATTAAGCATTTGTAGTAGATATCAATCAAATCTAGGTAAAAGACACTGGATGATAGTGAAGGATATCCTTAAGTACTTGAAGAGAACAAAGATGCATTCTTGGTTTATGGAGAGGAATAAGAGCTCACTATTATAGTGTACAATGATGTTAGCCTCCAAACTGATAAAGATGATTTTCAATCGCAATCAACATATCTGTTTTGCCTTAACCGGGCTACAATGAGTGCTCCAAGAAAAGCACCGTAACAGATTCTACAATGGAGGTTGAGTACATAGCATTATCTGATATGGCCAAAGAGGCGGTTTGGATAAAGAAGTTCATTATTGAACTTGAAGTGGTCCCGAGCATTGTTGATTCAGTAAAGTTTTACTACGACAACAATGGTGTCATTGCTTAGGTTAAGGAACCACGGTCTCACTAACGATTCAAACACATACTCAGACGTTACTATCTGATCAACGAGATTTTTCAAAGGGGCGATGCGTAGATATGCAGAGCATCTACCGATGACAACGTAGCAGACCCACTGACAAAGACTCTGTCCAAGTATAAGCATGATAGGCACTTAGAATCATCCGGTATTAAATACATGAATGATTGGCTATAGTGCAAGTAAGAGATTGTTAAAGTAAGTGCCCTAGAGCCAATCAATTTATTATAATTGACTTTGTTGTATTATGTTTATAATCAATAAAAGACATTTTTTCTTACATCGTGTAATTCGTATTTCATTATATGTTGTGATGTATATCCTTAGGATGGTAGAATGGCGACGAGGGTATCAAGTACTTCAAATCTCGATATTGAGGACCCTATGAGCACATATGGTGGCCATTCTAGAACCGTCTGTAGCCTTAGTATTATCTGACCAAAGGACACTGATAATACGGTAAGTTTATCATTGTGTTGAACAATCCTATCGAAAGGCAGTGACAGATCTCATTTGTCAAGGTTGTTTAGTGCCTGGTGTGACACATGACTACTTGCTTCATGAGCAAGTTCACTGGAGTGACACACCAGAGGATTCCATATAGATGGTAACCCTAAAGTCTATGGAATATATCCTCTAATAGATGATGGTACATGTAAGCCTTAGACTTGAGATCACCAGGGCGTCATGTATAAATATCGGTGTGATTTAACACTAACCCAACGTAATCCTATCCGGGGTTATCAATACGGTAGTGATTGATTACATTGAGAAGTATATTATGGCTATGGTAGATCGACATAGGATTCATCACTCCTAGGTACAGGGGAATTTATCTTGGAGGGTAATTCGGTAAATGGCAACAACCGCAAATTTATGGCCATAGTGGAATTGAGTTGTAGTTCAAATCCAATTTTATCTGGTCGTTGGTCCGATGACTGAATGCAAATATGTTAGGGTAATTTATTAGAAGTTGACACTATTTATGTGCTTCAAACCTTGATGAGATAATAGATGATGAAATGATTGGATTGCATGGTAACCATACCATTGTTAGATATTAGTTCTTCGTTGATCTCTATATGTTTGGTAACTATGATGACTTGCTAGAGGCCAATCTTGGTTTATTTGTAGTGAGACGATTAATTGGTGGTTAATCGTAATACTACTTACTGCCAACATTATGGGGAGCCTATGACGCACTTAGAAGACAATTTAAGGTTTATAAGGAATAAGGGTAATTTCGTCCTTTTTGGTAAAAGGGCAATTTCATCTTTTTGGGTGAAAGAGTATTTTGGTAACTTTGTTGTGCAATTTAATTTGTTGAGGTTGTTGCTTAATTCTAAATATTTAATTTAGAATTAAAATTGCAAAATTATAATATATATATGTACATTTATGTGAATATATTTAATATATATATTAATAACTAATTAATATATGTGTAAATATATATTTATTTATTAATATAAGTTAAATTAATTTATTTAATTAAAGACCAAGAATAGATGGCTATTCCACTTCGAAATAGGATTAATCCTATTCCAAAGTGGAATAGGTTAACTTATGCTATATAAGCATAAGTTGAATTAGGTTTTACTACCCTAATTTTAATTGAGCCGTCATTAGAAATTTGTGAGAGAAAACTCTCTCAATTTCCATTGTTATTCCTTTACAACTTAAGCAATCTATTCTTGTTTTAGCAAATAAAATAGATTGATTGCAATCTTGTCTTCGTGTGGTTACTATTGATGTGCGATTCTACTTTGAATCGAGTTGCGAAGAAATCGAAAGAAAAATCATAGTGAACAGTGTCAATAAACAGTATTCCGAACAGTTCGGTGAAGAGTGTTGGTGAACAATATCGGTGAACAGTGTTTCAGTGCACATGTTAGTGAACAATATCGGTGAACAGTCATGAATAGTGTCGGTGAACACTGTTTCGGTGAACATGTTAGTGAACATTGTCATGAATAATATTGACGAAACAATAAAGAAGGAGCCTCCAAACGAAGGTATATTTAAATCCTTGTATGGTTTATTCAATTGTTAATAATATGTAAATAAAACATTCAACACCAAGATTTGTGGATGAGGGTTTTAACGGAAAATTTTAATTTTCGTTGCGTTATTTCGTTACTAAAATCCCTACACCGATACCTTTGGCGTTATCCGTGTGGTTATGGAATGTGTGTTATGTTGGCGTTAAATGGTCGTGAGGTACTTGTGTCTTTGAAGTCCCATATAGGTCATGAGCTTCGTTTCACCGATGAGCTAGTTTGACTGCCACTTGTCATTTGATCCTTGAGTTATGGTAGTGAGCGCCATTCTGAAAGATCACTATCATATGGCATTCGCAGAATCCATCTCGAGGTAACTCGAGTTATAGCAGTAAGCCCATCTCGATTGTTTGGTGCCAAGTTATATTGGATCTGCTTCGATCACTCGACATCAATTTGAGACAAATGAAGTTCTTTATCTGAGTTGTCCATTACCAAGTCATGGGGTTGGCCCCCCCTCTAAACTGAAGTTATGGCAATGTTGCCCTCTTAGGAATTCCGCTTCCTAAGTTACAACCGAGTCGCTTTCTTCAAGCAGAAGACTTCGAGTTGAACAACTTATCATCTTAATCCGTGGGCTTAGAAATTCGTACCTCGGCTTGCACATTCCAATAGCACCTAAGCAAGCCTTTATTGGTTCAGGCTTGTAAAGCAGGTGTAGCAATAGGTTTTATGGACTAAGAGCTTAATGGCCTATCTTCGACCTTTAACAATTTATATGGGGTTGAACCAAAAAAATTGTTTTCATAGTGTTATACCATGTTGGCTATTGGTAGTACCTTCAAAGATTTTTAGTATTCCAAGCTCTCGGAATCCTCGTGCCATCCAGAAGCTCTAGGTGGAAGGCCCCTGGTGCGAGTTTTTCGGATATTCTGTAGAGGCTTTCCCAATTTGGTCTGAGAGGTTTACCATTTTTTCTTTCAGGCTCCAGAAGGATTCTTCTCAAGACGAGATCTCTGACCTTAAAGTTTTTGGTCTTGACCTGTGAGTTGAAGTATCTCTTAGCTTGCTGTTGATATGAGGCCACTCGCAGTTGGGCTTTCTTTCGATGTTCCTCGATCAAATCCAGGCTTAAGCACATTAGCGCTTCGTTGTCTTCTTCAATGAAAGCTTTACTTCGGAATGTATCAAGTCCGACTTCTACTGGGGCCATGGTTTCACATCCATCCGACAAGGAGAAAAAGTTTTCCCTGTAGCGGTCCTTGTTGTTGTCCTATACACCTATAGCACCTCGGGGAGCTCATCTGCCTAGTTCCCTTTTTCTTTGTTGAGCTTAGCTTTCAACGTATGCTTTATGAATTCTTTTACTGCCTTGAATTGCTCGTTAGCCTAGGGTAGGTAAACTGCAGAAAATATTTTTCTGATGCCAAGTTCGTTGCCGAATGCCTTGAACTCTTCATTATCAAGCTATTTTCCATTGTCCGTGATGATCATCATGCAAATATACTGTGTGCCGAACCGACAGATGATTTTTTTTGTCGTGATCATTACTAATGGCTCGGCTTCTATCGACTTTGTGAAATAGTCCACAACGATCGCAACATATTTAACTCTGCCCTTCCCTTGCGGTAAGTGCCTAATGAGATCGAAATGCCATTGGCTAGAAAGAGTCACAAGTTCCTATGGGGGAGCACACAGTATATTTGCGAGCCATTAGTGTAAGGATTGTTAAAACGAAAAATAGGCAGCGGAAGCAAAAATTAAAATGTTTTAAAATCCTAATCCTAATCCCTCGATCCGGGTGAAGAATATATACACAAAATCATAAAACAATGTGATTCAATTCATACATTTGTTGGTGGCTCCTTCACCTTGATGATTCGCTTTTGATTCAATAGAGAATCACACAAGATAATTCACTCAAGAGGATTGCTAGATCAAATGAGTGATTAAAGAATCAAGAAGAAAAATAGATTTTTTATTCACAAACTAGGAGGTGGCGCGAGAGAGAGAATGGGTGGAAGGTGGCTAGGGTTTTTCAACTGATATTTGATATTAAAAATTCTTCCTAATTAAAATAAAATATACGTTGCTTTATATAGCGACATTTAACCCTAATCCAATTGGGAATTGCCTACTATTCCAAATAGGAATAGGTATCCCAAACCAAACACCGTCCTTTTATTTAAATTAAATATTCATTATTATTAAATCAATTAATATAATTTATATTAAATATAAATATATATTAACATTAATAATAATTTAATTTAAATATATCAAACAAATATATTTAAATTTCCATAATCTCACTAACTTAATTTAATATTAAATTTGGGCAACAACCCCAACAAATTTAATTGCATTGTGAGATTACCAAAATGCCATTTTCATCACAATGATGAAAATACCCTTTCTCTCAATTTAATTCTTTATTATCTTCAATATGTGTGAGTCGTAGGCTCCTCATCATATCGACAATGTACGATATTGCGATTAGCACCCAACTAATCGGCTCACTGAATAGAGACCAAGATTGGTCTCTAGCAAGACATCATGGCTATTCGATACACTTGGATTCAACGAAACTGCAACATGTCAACAATATGGTTACCGTGCAATCCAATCCTTTCTTCATCCTTTATTTCATCAAGGTTTGAAGTACAGAAATAGTGTCAACTTTAACTCGTTACCTTGATATGCTCACATCTGATTATCAGATTAACGACTAAATTTAGATCAGATTTGAGCACCTACTCAATTCCAATGTGGCCACAGATTTGAGGTCGTTATCACTCATCGAATATCTATCTAAGATAATATCTCCTGTACCCGGGAGTGACGAATCCTATGTCCATCCACCATAGTCATAATGTGCTTCTCAATGTACTACCGTATTGATAACCCTAAAGAGAGTTACGTTAGACTAGTGTCAAACCACACCAATGTTCATGCATGGCGCTTCGGTGATCTCAAGTCAAAGGATCACATACACCACCATTTGTTAGAAGACTTTTCCATAGACACTTGGGTTACCAACTATATGGAATCCTCTGATGGGCTAGTCCAGTGAACTTGCTTGTAAAGCAAGCACCCATGTGTCGCACCAGGGTATTACCAAATAACCTTGACAAGTGAGATCGATCGTTGTTTTTCGACAAGGTTGTTCAGTCTTACCTTATTATATGTGCCCTTAATTCAGAATAATACTAGGGCTACAGACGCTTTTAGAATGGCCATCATATGTGATCATAGGTTCCTCACTATAAAGATTTTAATCACTTGGTACTCTTGTCATGATTCAACCACTCTACAGACATATATTAATTTTACAATTGTACGTACATATGGTATGATATAGAAATTCTTTTTATTATAAAATTAATCATGTTTTTACAAAAAGACAAATACAATATCATTGGCTCTAGGGCACATACACTAACAATTAGCACTTGTCGCATTTTCATATGAAGTTTGCAACATCCTTATAAACAGTTTGCCAGTAATATCCTTGTCAGAGGACTTTGTAGGCCAGGGATTGCCCCTCAACTTGATTCCCACAGATGCCCTCGTGGATTTTTCTCAAGATGTAATCCCCCTCATCACTCACTACACATCACAACAGAGGGGTGTTGTACCCTCACTTGTATAGCTTGCCATTGATCAAGGTATAGCGGGCTGCTTTGACACGAAGAGTTCTCGCTTTCAATTTATTTTCGGGCAGAGTTTTGTCTCTCAGGTAGGCGATAATAGGGTTCATCCATGATTCTTTTAGACTGACCTACATTATTGGCTAATTCGTTGCTAAAATGCTTGGGGTTGGTAGGAATTTAACGGGGATAGAGTCCGCTCCGTTGTTGATTGTCGAGGCCAAACGAGCTATAGTGTCGATGACAGAGTTTTGCTCTCTAAGAATTTGCCAGATGGAATAATGTTTAAAGAACTTGAGCTCGTCCTTCACCTTATGCAGGTAGGGTACCATTTTTTCCCCTTTTGCTTGGTATTCATCAAGGACTTAATGTACCACGAGCTGGGAGTCACTGAAAATGCTGACTAACTCAGCTCCCATTTCCTTGGCTAGCCGAATTCTAACAAGCATGGCTTCATATTCAGCCTTATTGTTAGAGGTAATGAATCCAAATCTGATTGTGCCAGGGGCCTAAGTTCCCTCTGGGCTTACGAGTTATAGTCCCGTACTAGAATCTTTCTCGTTTAATGAGCCATTGACGTGCAAGCTCCAGGTTAATAGGTCTTCGAGTTTTTGCTAGGTCGATGGGGCTTCGCTCAAACTGGGAGGTTGCAATCAAGTGTTATTTCTTCCTCATGTTGATATGAGAACTCTGAGATGAAGTTTGCCAACGCCTGACCTTTGATGACAGTTCATGGTATTTATTTTAGGTCGAACTGGCTCAGCTCCATGGCTCATTGAATCAATCTACCTGACGACTTCGAATTCTAAAAGATCTTTCATAGCTGGTAGTTCATTAAAACCATGATTGTATGGGATTTGAAATATGGTCGCAGTTTCTTGGATGCGATCAGGAGAGCTAGTGCCAACTTCTCCATTTTTGGATAATGCATCTATCGAGTAAACGTTTGGTTACATAGTAGACTAGCCACTAGATTTTTCCATCCTAGTGAACCAATGTTGCATTGATTGCATGTAACGAGACCGATAAATAAAAGAGTAATGGTTTGCCTGGTATGGGCTTAGATAACAATGATGGCCATCTCCGGTGCTCATTTAGCTCCTAGAAAGCACGTTCACAACCCTTTGTGCAGTCAAACTCCTTGTTGCCTTTCAGCACTTCAAAAAAGGGTAGACATTTGTTTGTGGCACGGGAAACGAATCTACTGAGGGTGGCTACTTGCCCTGTTAGGCTTTGGACCTACTTCGGTTTCATTGGTTTGAAGTGTTAAAGGGTAGACATCTATATAGCTTTTCATGTTTATAGCGCTTGCATATTCTCCGAGTTTGCCTCAATCTCGTATTGATTTACCATGAAACCAATGAATTTTCCCAAACCGACTCCAAAAGTGCACTTCAGGGGGTTGAGCTTCATCCGATACTTCCTCAAGATGTCAAGCATTTCTCTAATATGCTTGACGTAGTCTTCGACATTTTTTGACTTTACTAGCATGTCATCGATGTAGACTTCCATCGTCTTTCCGATGAGGTGGGTAAACATCTTATTTTCAAGCCACTGATAAGTGACTCCGACGTTTTTTCAAGCTGAATGGCATGACCTTGTAGAAATAGATGCCTCTGTCCGTGATGAATGAGGTATGACTCTCGTTAGGCCTGTACATTGGGATTTGATTGTACCTTGAATAGACGTCCATGAGTTGAGTAGGGCATTTCCTACTATCACGTCCACTAGCTGATCGATTTACGGAAAAGGAAAATTGTCCTTGGGGCATGCTTTATTCAGGTCAGTGAAGTCGATGTAGGTTCTCCATTTGCCGTTTGGCTTCTTGACAAGCACGAGATTAGCTAGCCAAACGAGATATTTGATTTCCCTAATGAACCTTATTTCGAAGAGCTTGTCGACCTCATCTTTAAGTGCACTAGATCGTTATGTGTCCCTTGTTCTTCTTTTATGGTGAATGGGTTGGTACTTAGGGTCAATGTTAAGTCAGTGACACATGACGTCGAAATCTATTCCCGTCATTTCGGCATGAGTCCATGCAAAGATGTCTAGGTTTTCTTCCAAGAATGAAATCAAGTGATCACGTAATCTCCCTTCCAAGTTACTCCCAATTTTAAGAGTGCGGATGAAGTCTCGTTTGTTAACGGATACCTCATGCAACTCTTAAACCTGCCGATAAGGGGTTCACCCTTGTGCATGCGTGGATCAAGGGAATCTCCAGTTGCCTCCAGAGGCAATATGGAACTGGAAGCCATCGTTGTTCTGGATTGCTTGTTATTTTTATGAAGGATGATCGACTTAAGTCGTATTGAAACTATTGAGCTTGATGCAACGGTTGTGATCGAATTAACAAGAGAATCAAGGGGGAGGCCCTCCTTCTAGCTCCAAAATGTTGATGTAAAAAATCGCACCAAGCCAGAGACACTCGATTGACAGCGTTGGAACCACGCAGGATGGGTGCGCGACTTATGAAAGTCAGGGAAGAATAAAATATGTGGAATATACTCGAAACATTAACAGATATGTAAGCAAACTAGAGAAGGGAACGAAGGTAAAAATTTTTGAAATCAACTTGGATGGGATTGATTTGGATGGCAGTGCGATTACAAATAATTAACAGAAAATATCCTAAAAATAATACAAGAAAGGGTTTTTAAAGAGATTTTACGAGTTAGTTCTCAAGTCTATGTCCATTGTTATTTTATTAAGAAAGTTTGAAAAGTATATGTAATTACAACAAAATCTGGATGATGGTGGGTGACCTTTCCTGACGTTGCGCCCATGCCATGCTTTCTGATGATTTGCTCAGTTGAGCAAATTGTCGCATGTCAAATGCGTGGTGTTTCCTTGACCGTTAATTGAAGGTAGGTGAGGAGAAATTGTCAAGTGATGATGCAACCTGTCAAGTCGTCCAACAATATGTACAACTCAAACTCACTTGAATTATTGCGACCTATCTCACTCTCTGGACATATTGCTCGTTTGCGCTTTACCAATAAAAAAAGCCTTGTTGACATGACATTAGACATAATAACACATATTTTTTTATCAGTAATATTATGTTTTCCAAGTTTTTTTACGTGAGGCGACTTTATTGATGTAAACCAAGAATTGATATAATGTTAATATAGTTTTGACGTAATTGAAAATTCTTCTAAAATGATCACATAATCACCAAAATCCTTAGATGAGCGAAGACAACGAGTGAAAAGCATTAATTAATGTAAAGATGAATGTAGAGCTCATCACTATCACCACCACCAAAATCCCTCTTCCGAAACGCGTTCAAACCACTCATAGAGACGTGTGGAATTTCACGCCTTAAAAGACAACTCTTTATTTAATTATTGAGTTGAGTTTTTTTTTCCACTACATATAAAACGACAATGGAATTAGGTTTCAATTTCAAAATGGAAACCAGCTGCATTCACTTCACTTCTTCCTCCACTTCCACTTCCACTTCGTTTTCATGGGACACAAAATCTTCCTATCCATATTACTTCTTTATTCAATACAGAAGTCTGCATCTCTCAAAACTAATTTACTATACCATAATTTGTCAACCATCTAGTTTTGTCTTTCTACAGTCACCCCTCCAAGGCTCCAACCAATATTATTGCATACAAAAATTGTCTTGTATTGATAAATATTAAAAGATAAAATATAAAAAAATTAATTTTTTTTTTATTATTTATTGACATTATCTAACTATTCAACATATAATCTAATTATTTTTTTATTATTTATTGACATTATCTAACTATTCAACACATTACTATCTACCCTATTACCAGAGGAGAATATGCAAATGCCCACGCATATAGGACATCAGTAACCATATTAGGTCATTGATCAGGATTCACGGTCGAAATATTGATTATACTTGAATGCGGAGAAAGAAAGCACTAATTATATCAAGGAAATAGGACGTGGTTCAAGTTAGAATAGTTTTTAATAATTTTTATTTTTTAAATATGTTTTCGGTTCAGTCACTGGATCCCAATAGCAAGATAGTGGATGTCATGTAAATATTCGAAAACTTTTGCTTTATTTTATTTCCCTTTTCAATATATTGTCTTATTTGTTTATTATTTCCCTTAATCATATAGAAATAGTCTGTTTCGTACTGCTGTTTAGACAAGTAGGCTCTGCCAATTCGTGAATATTCTAGACAATTCGTTTAATGAACTCAAATTAATATTGTTTTTTTTAAACTGACCCTGCAGAAGTTTAAACTAGTTTAACATAAGTTTTGAAGTATCTAAATAATAACTTCAAATGAAGATATTAAATTCTTATAATTAATCAACTAATCTAATGGAAAAGCTTGAGTAACAATTAAGGTGTTTGATTAATTTAAAGATTTAACATATTAACATAGAATCGACAATCAATAATGGAAAACTTAGTTGTTACGTGTCTTAATTCCCACATGCATTAGCTCAATCATTCCCATTTGTTAATTAATAAATGGATAGGTGGAGGAAACTTCAGACTCACTATCTCCTCCTTTTTTATCTTTAATTTCCACAGTGATTGAATTGCTTTCAAAGCAAACTTTCACTCAATCATTCTCATTTGTGTATATATATATATAAATAAAAGCTTTGCCTTCTCCCTCTGTACATCAACTTGTTTTATATTTACCCATTTTCAGCCATTCATTCCTTTCGTTATTCTATCATATGTATTAATTTCTATATATATGCTGTTGAAGTCTCCTCTAAGTTTAGCAAAAATGGTGATGTCTAATTTAATTGGTGTATTGTTAATAATGGAGGTGATAGTAAGTGGTTTTTCATTTGGAGCCGATGGGCTAAGCATGGGTTACTACATAATGAATTGTCCATTAGCTGAACCAATCGTCAGAAATACTGTTACAAGAGCTCTTGATGCTGATCCTACTCTCGCAGCAGGCCTCGTCAGAATGCATTTCCATGATTGTTTCATAGAGGTTTAATCAATTTTTTTAATTATATATATATATATATATATATATATATATATACATCTTTTTAATATTATTATGTTTTGTGATGAATTAGGGATGTGATGGGTCAGTCCTTCTTGATTCAACAAAAGATAACACAGCAGAGAAAGACTCCCCTGCCAATTTAAGCCTGCGAGGCTATGAAATTATTGATGATGCTAAGGAGAAGCTTGAAAATCAATGTCCTGGTGTTGTCTCCTGTGCTGATATTGTTGCAATGGCTGCTAGAGATGCTGTTTTCTGGGTAAGAAAATTAAGTTTTCTGTGTTGTAAGCAATGTTTTTTTGTCTAGATACAACTGATATCGTCCTTCTCGTAACTAATTAATGAATATAGGTTACCTATGTTATTCTTTTAAATTAATAGTAAGAACAATTCTACCGTGCATTTGATGTACGTACAATAGTCCAATAAGAGAGCATATTTCATACACAAATTGATGTATCATATGCACAAAAGAATTATTCCCATTGTAATGATATTTAATACAATTTAATGCAAGAGGTTCTTTTCGACCCTCAAAGGTTTAATCAAATAACAAAATCCTCTTGAGATTTTATAAATAACAAATATTTCCTTGCCGTTAGTGAACCGTTAGCATATTGTTAGAATTCATAATATAATGGGTTAATAAATATTTACCTAATTACCCCTTTCCCGTTTGTTTTACAACTGAAAATTGGGATTAAGTAAACTTAAAGGGGGATTATTGTTATCAGAAAACTTCTATAATTAATTAATATCTTTGAAACATAGACTTGACTATAATTAGGGGATTATTGTAGTGTAATGATAAATATATATATACATACATATGCACAAAATGGTAACAGGCCGGAGGTCCACTGTATGGTATACCAAATGGAAGAAAGGATGGAAGAAGATCAAAGATAGAAGACACAATCAATCTTCCTCCTCCAAGCTTCAATACCTCTCAGCTTGTCAACATCTTTGGGCAGCATGGTTTCTCTGTCCAAGATATGGTTGCTTTATCTGGTAAGTAATCAAAATATATTAATGCACTCTTTTAGTGAAACTCTATTGTAATTATTGGCCTAATTAATTACTTCTAGAGCACCCAGATGTAAAACCAACTAAAATTTCTTTACTAATTATGTGAGCTAGCTGGCTGAAAGCTGCTTCTTATAAAATGACATCATTTTAAAATCTTAGTACTGTTGTAACAAAATTAATAACGACCATCCACCAAAACGGCTTAGAATAATAAATTAAGGGAATTTCTCAAGAATAATTAATTTTAATTTTCCAAATATTTTTTGCAGGGGCACATACACTTGGAGTGGCAAGGTGTTCATCATTCAAAAACAGATTGAATAATGTTGATCCAACTTTAGATTCTGAGTTTGCAAAGACATTATCAAAGACATGCAGTGGTGGTGACAACGCAGAGCAAACTTTTGATGCCACCAGAAATACTTTCGATAATTTTTACTTCAATGCAATACAGAGGAAATCCGGGGTGCTTTTTTCAGACCAAACATTATATACGAATGCGAGAACTAGAGGCATTGTTAATGGTTATGCCATGAACCAAGCTATGTTTTTCCTTGATTTTCAGCAGGCTATGGTCAAAATGAGCTTGCTTGATGTTAAGGAAGGAGCCAAAGGAGAAATAAGATCGAACTGTCGCAAAATTAACTGAAAATTTAGTTAGCTAGCGAGAGAAAATAGTGTTAAAATATTTAGTTGCATGTATTAACAACATTAATGTATATGTAATATCTTTTTTGTTCTCTTGTACGTTGAATAAACAAATTTGGGAGTATTGTGTCTTAGACAGTTAGACTATGATTTAAACGAATGTACTACCTTTCTAGATTTTCAGTGCCTTTTTGATGCGTTGCCGCATTGTATAGTATAAATATTGTCATTAACGTATAACGTATTTTGCTGTATTATAATACTATACCAAATATAAAGGTGTGTTACAACCACGGATGAAAAATAACAATTCCTAAATCAAATAAGCACACACACACAACCAAGAAGACAAAGATTTATCGTGGTTCACCTATCCAATTGGATAGACTACATCCACGTTGAGCTCCAGAATACGAAAGTTCACTGCACTAATTAGAATCAGATTACAAATACAAGAATCACACCAATCTCAACTCTCACTAATCACTCTCAATCAAATACAACACTGCAATTCCTTACCCAAGAAATACACACCCTGGTATCTCTTAATCTATGAATTAATATCCTCACAATGAACAATCAAGATGATTACTCCAAGAAATTACACCTATTTGATCTAACCAAGTGAACCCAAGCAGAGAGTTTTTTCGTGAGAAAACCTAACAATTCTTCTTCTTTTCCAATCTGATGATTCAGATGCTTCTATATTGTTTGACTTGAGTGACTTGTTCTCAGCCATCAGATTTAAAGAGCAGCCAAAGGCCAAGATTGATTAATTAAAAACAGCACCCAAGCAACTCTTATACGACACTGTTTAGGCTTCACACTTAACAAGGTGTTTTTGGTGCACTTTGTATTGTATTAAATTATATTTATTTTTAATTAAATTTTATTAATAATATTTATCTAAATAAATTGTACAGTGATTTTATAAAAAAAATTAATAATTTCTTTAATTATAATAGTTTGTAAGCAAACTGAGAAAATGTATAGATATTCCTATGTAATTATCATCTATCCTATATTTTAATAATAATAATTATTATTATTATTATAATTATTCATATATAAAATATAATTTGTAAGCAAATTATTTCATATATGAATTATGGACAAAAAGATAGCAACAAAATCCCAAATTATTTCGTTTACTTACCAGAAATAAAATAAAATCCCGAATAATTATAAAACTGATAAATGAGCCAAGTCATTGTTTGACTTATAACCTTTCATTATATATATATATATATATAATACAACAATACAAGGGCTATTATTATTATGATTCAGCTTTAAGAGTTTAAATAAATATTATTGTGGCATTAGCCAAATTACAAAGGAGGTGGCTCTCTCTATCTCTCAATTTTGAGGAGAAACTTCCGGCATGGCGTTGAATATTTGTTGCTTTAATTTTGTTTAAATGGCTTTAAGTTTCTGGAGATTTATATATGGCTAATATTATACTTATAATCCAATCTCATAAACTTTTTTCTCATAAATTTTTATGTGTCAGTTCGTAATTAGTTGCTAATACTACATTTATAACTCAATCTTATAAACTTTTTCTCACAAATTTCGACGTATCTAATTAGTTTCTGATAAATTTTTTAGTTTGAAGAATTGCAAATTGCCACGTCGAGATTGTGAGAGAGAGTTTGTGAAATCGAATTGTAAGTCTATCTTTATTGTTTATATATATATGCTATCAATCAGAGTGGAGGAGTTTAGATCATTTCTCTTCAAATGTCAAATTAATAAACAATAATTTACCACTTTGATTATGTTCACAGTTTGAATTATAACATGAGACATAAGATTAGTAAAAATTGACGACATTATAAATATTCGAAGAGACATTATAGCGTTGACATGATAATATTAATTATTGTGACAACCTAATATCTTAGATCATCTTTCACTCAACGTTTATATATATTTTTTTCTTTTTTAAATGGAGAAATATATAGAATAAAAAGACTGCTCATGAAATGTGCAAATATCATATAACAGTAATTGTGACACCCGTGTCATGGGATAAATGGTTGGGGGTTAATCTTTTTGAATTGGGGTGCAATTGCAGGAAATGAAAACTTGGAGGAGACTTTTGTAAGAAATGGGAAGCATGGGGGCTAAATGGATATTGTACAGCTTAGTATATAAAGGTGAGAATATTGCATTTTTCTATTTTCCTTCATTTTGGACGTTGAAGAGAAGAGAGGGTCGAGAGATAAAGTCCAAAGGCTAGAGAGAGAAAGTGAAGATTTGGTGGAATTGAGCTAAAATCTGACTAATTGGGAGACCTCGACAAAAAGAATTCTTCAGATTTCTATCAAGGAAGATGAGCGTGGCAGCGACTCCAATCAGGTGAGTGGATTACCAAATTCCTTTAGAGAATTTATAATTGGTTTTAAGATATTTAAATACGTATTGTGATGCATTTATATATATATGCGTTTGGTATGAGCGTTTGGTACGCAAGGAGAGGCTAGGGAAATGACGAACTATGGCATAACGCTGATAAATCGAAATACGGATGAGCTCATAAGGAGTCGATGTGAGAAAACGAGACGATTTAAGAGACGAATCGGTTTTGATTCAGATGGCCAAAGTGGACAGGCCACCCAGACCAAGACTCAATTGGGAGTGAGTTCGGTATGAGCGACATTGTTTATAAGTGAAGCGATCAACATGTGAGGATTCCACTTAAGCTGGGTGCACTGGGTGATCCTTGGGGTACAGGCCTGTTAAGTATTCCGTGAGATAGAGGTATGAGTATCCAGTGGGTGATTTTGGAGTGGTGATTTTGGAGTGGTGTTTGTGATATCCAGCGGGTAAGGCTGGAGAGATGTCTGGGTATCCAGTGGGTGAGGCTAGAGTAGTAATTGTGAACATTCTATGGGTATAGTTGAGTGTTAAAAATTATTAGCACAGCCAGCGCAAGGTTGGGACAAAAATTAAGGATATCCGATGGTCGTTGGTCGGGGACGGTATCATGGATATCTGATAAATTTAGGGTGATACGATTGTGTACAACTGATGGTATTGTTATAGGCGAGAGTGAGTTTTATGTCGGAAATGACTATTCATCTATGGCGATGAAGGTGTTGTGTATCTAATGGAGAAATATGAT
>WYDK02118157.1:6075029-6086881 GCA_009867345.2 Toxicodendron radicans
ACAAACAACACCCCCTCCCCCCCCCCCTTCCCCCCCTCTCCCCCCCCCACACAAAAAAACTCAACCCCCAATCCCCCCCCCCCCCCCCCCCCCCCCCCTTTCCCTTAAGTTGTGCCTAAGAGATGATAATGAGATTTTATCCCAAGAGACTTTGTCAACAAATCAGATGGTTGCTCACTGGTAGGAATATTTGGATCAATTCTTCTTAAGTTTTTCTCGAACAATATGACAATCTATATTAATATGTTTAGTTCTCTTATGAGACATTGGATTGAAAGCAATGTGATTAGCAGACTAATTATCACAATGTAAAGTGACAAGAGCTAAGTGATCAAAGCCAAGGTTAAAAAACAATTGAATGAGCCAAGTAATCTCACAAACAATGGAAGCCATAGCCTAATATTCGGCCTCTGAAAAAGATCTAGAGATGGTTTTTGTCTTTTGGATTTCTAGGACAAAAGAAATTTGCCAAGAAATATACAATAACCAATAACAGATTTTCTGGTCATAAGACAAAAAGCCCAATCTTAATCACTATAAGTTGACAACTGCATGGAAAAAATAAACCCACACCAGGAGCAACTTTGACATATTTAACTATCTTTAATGTAGCATTAATATGAGATTGTTTAGGCTAATGCATAAACTAACTTAACAGATTGATGAAGTGGCAAAGATAAGGTCTAGTCATGCAGAGATACAACTTCTCTATAAGCCTTTGAAAAGAAGCAGGATCAGCTAAAAGAGGATCATCACCAATATGGAACAAAGTATCATAATCTGAAGAAGTAAATTTCAAGTTTTGATCCAGAGGAACAATAGCAAGTTTCGATGCAAATAGACTAGAATCTGAAATCAGTTCAAGTGCATATTTCCTTTGACTTATGTTGATACCTTTAGTAGATAATTCCAAGTCCTTTATCTTGAAATAAGAATGAAGCAACTGTTTTGTAACGTTGATCAAATCCAAATCATTTCCTATTAAGACTACTATCATCAACATAAACAAGTACCAAAACAACTTGAGTTTTATTTCTTTTGATAAAAAAAAATAGAATAATCTGATTTGGATTGTTGAAAACCTCCAAAAATAATAGCTGATGTAAGTTTGTGATTCCAAGCTCTAGAAGCTTGTTTTAAGCCATAGAGAGACTTATGAAGTTTACAAACCAAATTCTTCTCCTTTTGTTTGACAAACCCTTGTGGAAGAGTCATGTATATATCTTCATTTAAACCAGCCTGTAGGAAAGCATTGTCTACATCCATTTGATAGATAGGACAATTATACATAGAAGCTAAAGACAAAATGGTTCTAACAGTAACCATCTTCACGACAAGAGAAAATGTCTCATCATAGTCTATACTTGTATGTTGTGTATATCCTTTAGCAACTAGTTTGGCCTTGTATCTTTCTAAGGAACCATCAACTTTGTATTTTACTTTATAGACTCATTTGCAACTAATGAGAACCTTACCAAGAGGTAATGGTACCAAAGACCAAGTGGTATTAAGTTCTAAGGCTTGAATCTCCTTTTGTATAGCATCAACCTAATTGGGATCTTTAAAGGCTTGAACAAAATTGGTAGGTTCAATGAGAGATGAAAATTTGGATAAACAAGCTTGATATGAGAGAGAAAGATGATGATAAGATAAGGAATTAGAGAACAAACAAAATCAAATGTCCATATTGGAGGTTTAGGATTTCTAGTGGATTTTCTTATGGGAATAGAGGATGGTTCATTAGGTGAAGGAATTGAAGTAGAAGAAGATGTAACAGGACCTGGTTCTATAGTTGAAACAGATGAATATTTCTCCGGATATGACAGAGTTAGAAACTGATATAGGTGGAGGAAAATACTCTATTTACATAAATATTTTAGGCAAAAAATGAGGTTTAAAGGACTGTGACCAATGAAAATGGAATATTGTTTCATAAAAAATAACATATTTGGAAACAAACACATAATGAGATTGTAAATCATACAGAAAATAACCCTTTTTGAGTTAAAGAATATCTTAGAAAAACACATGGAATGGACCTTGGAGATAGGTTGCCTTTGGAGGAAAGGATAGTAGCATAAGCTAAAGCACCAAATACTCTTAAATGATTTAGTTGTGGTGCTTTACCAAAAAAAATTTCATATGGTGAAATGCCTTGAAGAACCGTAGTTGGAAACCTATTAATTAGGTAAATTGTAGTTTGGACACAATAACCCCATAAATGGTTTGGAACATGAGACTGCAATATTAGAGAATATGCGATTCCTTTGAAAACTTCTTTCGACACTGTATTGAAAATCCAAGCTAACACCACTGAATTGCATCTCTCCCATTGTGTATTGAAGAGATATTCTATCACCCAATTACCTTATCAAGTTGATCCCCTTCCATTTGAGGACTCCTACACCAAGGAGGAAACTCAATCCAAGACAATCTCCTTAACACTATACAACAGATGCCTCCCATTAGGTTAATTTAGAGGTGGAAATTTAGGGTCGGGTTAGGCAGGTTAGCCCTAACTTGAATCAAAGTGAGCCCGGCCCAGAGTAAGGGCGAACCGGGCTAGGCTAGGCTTGACTCGTGTTTACCCCAGTCGGGCGAGCTGGGCCTAGATATGCCGACCCGCCTGGCCTGGCGGGTTATATATATTTTTTTGTTCAGCCCGCCTACCCGGCGGGTTGCCCATTTTGTACAAAAAAAATTAAAATTTTTTTTCTAAAAATTAAAAACTAGTTATACCTTTATAATATATCCGTTTTATAGTCGTTGAAAGGGTCCTTTTGGTAATTTCTTTTCCCATTTTTCACTGTAAGTAGGGCTTAAACTTCTCATATTTCCTTACATCCAAATTTCTCTCAATCTCTCATATTCTTCAATTGTGCTTGCTCTAAAAATCTCTCAAATTTTAGTTGTCAAATTGCTCTCATTTTAAATTTTTATTACTTTCTGTTCTGCAATTTTCAATTCATATTTCCAAATTCCAATTCTCTTTCTTTAATTCTATTATATCAAATTTTTATTTTTTATTACTATAATGGATAGATATTTTCATTCCACCATCAATTTCGATGATGAAGAAAATTATCCTACTCCTCCTAAATTTACTAACACAAACGTAGTAGATTCAAATAGTCTCGCTTTTCCATTCCCAGAATCTAATACACCTCATCATAATATTCCCTCCCCCTTCCTCCCCATGTTGTTACAACTCCCAGAAGTCCAGAGGAGGATCTCATTCTCGTAATCATTGTTCTCGTAATCGTCGTCCTCGTCCAACTACATTTGTAGTAGAAGAAAGCTCATCAACTGCAACAACCTAGACCGACAGGCACACATCAAACTTGTGGATGCATTTCGACAAGTTTTATGAGACATAAATTGGAGTTTCAGTGAAGAATGCGAGATGCAAGTTTATTGGAAATGTTTATAAAGCTGATGCAGGTAATGGTACTAGTACTTTAATAATGCATTTCACATAAACATATAAATCAACATGGATATAGACAAACAAATCAAACTCAAATTACTAGTACGGGTAATACTTGGCATTATAATTCTGATGTATATAGGGAACAATTAGCTTTATATATTGCTGCAACTAATCAATCTATTAATTTGGCTTAAGATAAATATGTTGAAAGATTTGTTAAAAAAAAATTTTTTACCGAAATTTAAAAAGTATTCTAAAACTTCAACTAGATGTGATTTAATAAATTTATTTAACAAAATGAAATTAGAATTAAGAAATAAAATACATAGTTGTCATGTTAGTGTGACTCTAACAGCCGATATTTGGAGTGGTAGAGCTAAACAATATTATATTTGTGTGGCTAGTCATTGTTTTGATAACGACTGTAAATTAAATAAATCGTTATTAGGATTTAAATTAATGGATGTAGATCATAGTGATGAACAAATTTATTTAAAAATTATTGAAGTTTTACAAGAATATGATTTGCTTGACAAAGTTATAAATCTTACTTTAAATAATACAAGTTCTAACAGTAAGGCTATAGATTTTTTTAAACTAAATTTTCCTTATTATGACAATTTAAAGTTTTTTCACCAACGCTGTGCATCTCACATTATTAATTTAATTGTAAAAGTGGTATGAAAAGAATTATAAATAATATTGATAAAATTAAGGATTGTTTAGCTTGGATTACTAGTAGTAATAGAAGAAATTTTGAATCTAAATATGCTTGTAGAACTTCAAATTTGTCTCCTAGAACTTTTGCATTAGACATGCCAGTTAGGTGAAATAGTACTTATTTAATGTTTGATTCATGTTTACCTTATGCAAATTTAATTAGTTATTTTGTAGCAAATAAGAGGAATCCTCATAATTTGGTAGATAATGATTGGCATATAGCTGAAATATTTCATTATTTTCTTAAAAGTTTTTTAGATGCCACTTTAAAACTTTCTGGTGTGTATTATTCTACTAGTCCATTGATACTAAATACAATTGTAGAAATTTCAAGTGTATTTGCTCAAAACCGAAACAATGAAATTTTAGCGAGACCAATATAAGCAATGGAAGTGAAATTTTAAAAATATTGGGAACTCGTTCCTTTTCTTTATTGTTTAGCTGTCATATTTGATCATAAGCTTAAATTAGGGGGTTTAGAACAAGTTTTAGACATCTTAAGTGAACATTTACAAGAAGTAGACTATGCCAGTCAGCTAGAAAAGTAAGAGAGTGTCTAGGAGATGTATATTTGTAGTATTAAAACAGGTGTGCGAACCAGCGTAGAGGCACAATCACAATAACCGAGGAAGAACCAGCACAAGACAGAAACAGAAGCTCAACATTCAACATATGGAGTGCAATTAATAGGCGGAAGAAGACCAGCTCCCAAAGCACAATCTCCTTCTCCTTCTCCTCCTCCCTATTGAGTAATGAGTTTCATCAGTATTTGGGAACCCCTGACTTTCTACTAGAAGATCAAGAAGATTTAGCCAACTTTGATGTCTTGAGTTATTGGAAACCCAAAAAAACTAATTTTCCGGTACTATCAAGACTTGTCATCAATGTGTTCTATGTTCCTGTCTCTACCGTCTCATGCGAACAAACATTAAGTGTAGGTGGAAGAATTTTTTTTGGAAAGGAGGCCTAAACTTTCACAAAAAATGTTTAAAGTCCTCACATGCATTCGAGATTGGGAACGGTCGCACCATCAGGATCAATACGAGGTTGTCAACAATACTTTAATAGAATTGTTTCAATTTTGTAATTTAGATGATACAGATGGGGGAGTTCCTAGTCAACTCTCAAATTAGTTGTTTTGTAAATTGTATTTTTATAATTTGTAAATTAATTGTCAATTATTGCACTATTTTCTCTTTACTAAGTGTTTGTCCCAATAGGGTTGGTTAGGTTTTTAATGACTAATGAGGCAATAATTGTTGAACTTTTTTATTTTTTATTTTATTTTTTTATAAATGAATAAATCTAATTTTTTCTTATATTACGATTGAATTGTATTAAAATTGAATTAATATTTGAAATATTAAGTGTTAACTAAAATAAATTATACTAATTGAATTGATATTTGAAAAGTTAAATTAAAAAAAAAAACACAAAAGACAAAAACATTAAAAATAAAAACAAAATAAAAACAAAATTTTAAAAATCTAAAAAAAAAAAATGGCGGGTCAGGCTAGGCTACTGGGTTAGGGTTATAGGACCGAACCCTATTCAAAGAATGTGCGAGCTGAACCTGGCCTGCCAATTGATCAGGCCTGGCCCGACCCTGGCCAAACCTGCAGAGCCTGCCTACTTTTCCAACTCTAGGTTTATTCATCTTAAAACCCTCTCAAGCACTTATTAACTACTTATTTTTGTATTGGCTTGAGCGGCATAGTGTTAACGTTGACAAAATCGTTGACACACCCCTAACCTTTGTCGTAGGGTATCCTCGACTCCACAGCAAAGGCAATTTCACATAATCAGTCAACCAGAAGTTAACCCTTTCGGAGAGCTTTTTAGAGATTCCCGTGTTTGGTGCAAAATCCTATATCAACAAACCCCTTTACCCTTGAACTTATCATATTATTCTTGTAACTAGGCACATGTTGCTGTGAACAAACTTCAGGGGATGCCTCCTAGAAGAATACAAATAAAGTCCTGTGAAACTATAAATCTAAACAAAACATCAAAATAAGAAACAAAAGAGATTTGCAAAAGTAGATATTAGTATCTTTTGGGGTAAACTCTCTTCCCGAAACCAAAACCAAAAATTTTACCACAAATAGATAATAAAATCTACTTATTATCATTATTTTTAAATAAAAAAGCAGTTTTGATATGTTAAGCTTCGGCTTTTACACACAACTCCCTAATAAAAATGGGATTTTAAAGCAAGAAAATTGATTCCACATGGGACTCCTACAAAATTGATTTATCTTAGTTTAACCTAAAGGACATAAATTTATTCAAAGTTGATGATCAAACAATAAAATTGTTCTAACAAAAGAAAATTAATGTAAAAAAAAATTATGGAAGCGTTAAAGGACCGGGAAAAACTTACGGTGAGCCTAAAAATGACCACTTCTTGCCCTGAAATACATATTACAAAAAAAAATCAGTTAAAATCATTAAAAATAACTAAACTACAGTATTTTTGCCATATCGTGCACTTATTATACGATTTGGAGCTGGGTTCGTGTCTTGTCGTGATAGCTCGGCCCTTTTACATGGGCCTATATGAAGTAAGTCCATGCTCTGTTTAAATTGGCCCCAAGAGCATTCATAGATCGTCAATACTCAACCCTCTTTACCTTCCTAACAACAGCTACTTCGTTGCTATCAATTTGTGTTTTTTTTTTCTTAAATTCGAAGCAAAAATTGTCCCTCCTTAAATAACAACAAACAACAATAACAGTTTCAGATCCAGTGAATAAAAAAAATGGAGAAGATGAACCATGCGTTTGAGAAAGTGAAAATGCTAGTGGGAATGGAGGTTGAAGACGAAGAATCTGAAGCAGCTGCAACTGCTGAAAATAACAGCTCTTTCGCTTTTATGGACGACTTCAATCGTCAATGCACGTTGTCCACCAAACAGGTCCGTAATCTTTTATCACATTCTTTCAATTACAATTAACCTGTAATTTTATTATTTCCAAATGGGTACTCAATTTTGATGCTTGATGGTTAAATTTATTTCGAAATCTAGTGTTTTTGAAGTAGAACTATATGATTGCTGAGATTAATTTCACATGTTTTACATGGGATTTTATTAGTTGAGTTTAATGCTATGATTTAGTTTTAAATAACGAGTTCAAGAGAAAAATTGCTATGCTTAACTTTTTGTTATACGTATTAAGATCAGAAATTTTTACATGTTAGTAGTTTTTAATCTATTTCTCTCTCATCAAACAGAGGTTGTATGGTTTTGCCATATGCTTATCAGCAGGTTTATTTTTTACACTACTGGTGAGTACTTTGTTTAAATTATCACAATTTTTTTGTGGCTTTTAATGGTATTACTCTTTTTTACCGTTATCTTTCTTCATGTCACAGTCAATGCTTGTTTTCTTTAATCCAATCAAGTTCGGGATCACATTCACATTTGGGAATTTACTTTCACTTGGGAGGTTTGTATTTTATTTTATTTTATTTTTTTATGTGTTGGTGTGGTAATTTATTTAATGTTTAGAAATATAGTTCACAAGTGTTGTTGTTTTTTGGATTTTTAGCTTAAATTCTCCATGGTGGTTTAACTAACTGAATACTGAAGTCTAGAATGTGTAGGTGAATGTGTAAGTGTATGGTGATTAGTAGTAGAGTATATGCAGAAGTGGGTGAGATTTTTATTTTTTTCATAGTTATGCAGTGTAGATGGCTGTTCAAAATCTTTCAATTTTGGCATTGATGGAGTGGTCAATTCCCGCTGTACTCGTAGGTGTTTTTGTTTTGTTTTTTTTTAAGCCCGGGGTTTTGGAGGTAGGGATGTTAAGATCTAGTGATAGTTATATTATTTGATTGAGATATAATCTAACCATCTCCACTGGCGACTTCAAAATATTTATTATTAGGAGAAGGAAAAAGGAAAACAGAAAGATCTCTTTTCTGCATCATTGCGGCTTAAATTTCTCCATGATCTCCTTTGTGAATGTTGGAACTGAACATCATATTGCTGCTGCCTTATTGCAGCTTCGGTTGATTAAAAAACATTCAGTAGTTTGGAACTAAAATCAAATTTCAATAACTGTATTGTCATTTATAGTTTTCAGTCTATTATCTATTTGAAAGGGCTATCTATCATATGAACAGGTCTTAGTAAAGTGTTATTCGACTGGTATCAGATTCCAATTCTTTAATATCTAACCTTGAAGGTGGAGCATAAAAAAGTTGCATCTTAACATCTTTGAGGAAGCTATGTGCGTTCAGAGTTAAGGGAGCATTTTCTTTTTTTTTTCCTATAAATTTAGTCTTCTGTTATTGATTCTTTATCTCGTTGCTCATGACCACTTCTTTTAATTGCTCTCTCTCTCTCTCTCTCTCTAACAGAAAATCTATGTCAGCTTTTCCTAGTATTTTATTCTTATACATATTATGATTGGTTCTCTTCTGGTTATTTCAGATTTTAAGTTGATGTTTTTTGTATGGCAGCACAGCATTCCTTATCGGCCCAAAACGGCAGGTGACAATGATGCTTGATCCTGTTCGTATATATGCTACAGCCTTATATCTTGCAAGTATAATTATTGCTTTATTTTGTGCTCTCTATGTAAGTCATACTGTTGTGTTTTTCCTTCCCTTCTCTTTTATTTAAATTTTAATATATGCATTTTTCTTTAGAAGCAATAACCTTAGGTTATGCATTTAATGCGATCTTTCTTTGATTTCATTGAGCAGGTTCATAACAAGCTATTGACACTTATAGCAATCATATTAGAGTTTGGTGCTCTAATTTGGTATGTTGAATCACTTACATACTCTTCCATTATGAATATATCTTCTATTTAATAATGGTCACACCACATTGGAATTTGAACCTTCAAGGATTAAAATGATTATGTTTCATTTGCTTGGGCATTTGGACATGCAAGTCTGCTTATTGACCAGTCCATGAATCCAAGTGAAAAGTAATTACAAGTTAGGTCCAGTTTTTAAAATTTTATAATAACCTCTCCTTGAATCCATTCAGAACTGTATATACAGCTTCTGTGGGAATTTCTTTTTTTCCTTGTTTTTTTTCTGAAATCCATTAACCTTTTGGTCTGCAAATTAATGCCTGGTGTTTCATGGTATAGTTGATTTTGTTGTCTTCTGAATGGGAAGTTCAATTTTTTGCCACACAATTTTATGATTTCCATTTGTTTGGTCTATACTGTTTTGTTGCACCTTTCCATGTGTTGAGGGCTCTAACAGACCTCAGCTAACTTTGGCCTTGCCCTCATCGGACATTGCACATGGACTTCAAACAAGTAAATCATTGATCACTGAAACTATAATTACGTAAAACAAAAAGTAAATTACTTTCTTGTCAGCTGCACCAAAACATCTGCTCAAAAAAAAAAAAAAAAAGATTACTTTTTTACATCTGTATGAACTCACTTGTCCATTGCACTTGTTCCTAATGATTGGTGTACATTATATCTCTTTCTCCCTCATTGTCTTCGTTGTCTCACTACATGTGTTTCTTCCCTCTTTTCCTCATAATTTATAGGTATAGCTTGAGCTACATCCCATTTGCAAGGACCATGGTCTCCAAGGTCATGGTAGCTTGCTTTGATACTGAATTTTAGGCTGATATAAATGGAGGATGCTAGATAAATCCATTGAAGAAGAGTGTGATTCATCGACTACCTGTGCAATCTTTCAGCTGTTTTTCACATAGAGGGAGGTTAGTCCACATCAGATGTATCATCAGTCCATCATGAAATGTTTATACATTAATAGTTTTCTATAATCCTAATTTTGTATCCTATAGTTTCTTTTTTCTTTTCTTTCGACGCTTCTTGTGTTACCGTGAGAAATCTGCTTTGGCCATGTTAATAGAAGTTGGTCTGTTCTGTATAATTTGACTTGGATGGACTCATGCTGGGTTAATGGTTCTTACTGAGAAATATAAATATTGACTTGAATTCTTTTCTTATTTAATTTTAATTTTAATCTTTGCAATATTTTATGGTGTTTGTTTTCTGTAATTAATCTGACCGACACAAGTTTTGCAAGTATTGGTTATGCTAGTTTTGCTGTTGGAATTATGTGCATAAGTTTTTCAACGTAGCTTTAGATCTTTATTCAAGTGTGCATTCCCTTTGCTTATGATTCTCCAGGACTACCTTAAAAATCATGTGAACTATGTTTCAACTTGTGATACTCGTGTTCGACTTCTTGTTTGTTTGAAAAACGGTTATCATTTACTACCCTACTCGAAACATAAATGTTTTTATGAAGTTTATGAGTTAATTTATTTTACATGTATTAAATTCGATATATAATTTTTAATAGAGTAATACTACACGTATAAAGTAATCTTACAAAGATTTTTATTTGAAGTGATTTATTTGACTTTTTGTATTCGCTCTTCCATTCATTTTCTGTCACAACGTTTTTATATAGAAATATTTGTAAGATTTCTTTATACTAGGGGTATAATCGAGCAGAGACAAGCTGAGTTTCTGATGCTCGAGCTCGGTTCGATTGCTACAATGTCGAGCTCGAGCTCGACCAAACTTGGCAAATGGGGCTCGAGATCGAGCTTGAATATGAAATTCGAGTTTGAGCTCAACATGACCTCGATTAGCTCGAATCAATTTTTATTTAAAAAATATGTCTGAATTCTTAACAAAAGTACAAATTCAATAAACATGCACATGACATCCTACAAATTCAAATTCACATGCTAACTCCAAACCATGATCATCATCAAAAAATAAACTAATATCCAGCAAAAAAGCCAAAACCATCAAAAGTAACAATTTCCAAATTCACAAATCACAAAGAAACATAACCAACAACTAAGCACAACACAAGTTACACAAAAAGACTGTCCACACATTTTTAACCCAACACAAGTGCAAAGTCCCAGTAGCAAAAAAACCAGCTCACAACTCAACCTTGGCCTACCTAACCATCCACACATACACCAACAATCCAGCAATTAAGTGCAACAGCTCAAATCCTTCTCCGCCCCAAAAAAAAAAAAAAAAAATGGTCACACCCCTCCTGAGTGGTCTTTACTCCATCAGATCTAGGCACTTCGTGGGATTGGGATCCGGAAAGGAGGGTGATTTTTTAAACAACCTTTTTACAAAAACCCAATAAAATTCTTCATAACAATGCAATCTCCAATGTTATAAATACAAAATCCAGTTTAAAATACAGCATCAGAGTGTCTACATGGCAGACAATCATGCTGTAGTGAAGAACATGCGTATGTAGCCGACCTACTATGGAGACGAAACACACTCAACTCCTAGACAATGACTTGGAGGGGAGGGGGGAATAAAAAAACAGTGAGTTGGAAGGCCTAGTGAACGAATAATACATTTGTAAAATACAATATATATAAAAATATTCCAATGTAGAAAACATGCTCATTAAAATCCCGACAATCACCCACAACACCCCAATACATCAATCTCCCCGGGCTCCACCCTAACTCCCCGACAGACGCCATGAATACACACAACCCGACTAGTATCACATCTCACACGCATACTCGTGGTAGATTCCCTAGCTCTCCCCAACATAGGCGGATACGACCCTGGGCAATAATATAAACTCACTCATGGAAGATCCCCCAGCTCTCCTCAGCATGGGCGGATACAACCCTGGGCGTATACAACCCTGGGCGTCATCATAGGCCCACTCGTGAAAGATCTCCTAGCGTTAT
>WYDK02118157.1:6128400-6144750 GCA_009867345.2 Toxicodendron radicans
CTGAAATTTTTATTACTTAAGCAACCAAACAAGGTAATGAGGTAATAAAATAAGACATTACCCCAGTAAACAAATTAACCCCCCAACCAAACACACCCTTCAAGTTTTCTTTTTGTAATTTGAGGAAAAGTATAAGGGTAATTTAATCATTATGAATCTCAATGTCATCTCCTGTCGAGAAAAAGACTTATATGTGTGATATATTAGCAAATATTTAAGGTGAAGGGTAAAAATAGTATTTAAATTCTACAGCTATGTCAGTAATCAATTTTATTAACATCTCATGGTAGTGTCATTGGTATCTGAGAGGTTTTCTTAGTTTTGACTAAACATCAGGGTTTAATTAATAAGCCCCATCTAGGAGGTTTTGCTTTTAAAAACTTGTTTTCTTAGATTTTGGTAAAAGAGGATGAGTAATTATTATACCATATGATGAGTTTATTATATCATATGAATTTATGTCAGAACAAGTAATGGTATGTTTGAAAAGTCATATAGTAATTAAAATTTGATATAATTGATATAAATTATTAGATTAAACATGTTTGTTTAATTAAGTAATTACTTAGTTAAAGTATAATTAGTAGTAATTATAAATATTCAATTACACTCTCTAATTTTCATGGGAGATTGCGAATTGAGTGTAATTATACTGTATAATTACAAAATATTTTTTAATTACAAAATATTTATTAATTTACAAAATATTTTAATACCAAAATATTTTTAATACCAAAATATTTTTTGAATACAAACTATTTTCATATAAGGACACCCCTGTAGCATGTTATATTTGCACCATGAGAAGAAGGGTAAAACTTGATTGCCCAGCTTGGGCAATTGTATGCAATCGATCATATTCATGAAAATTGAAATAGTGTAATTAAATTCATGAAAAAACCTAAACTTTATATTTCAAGAGGAAAGAGTTCATAATTGACAAGGCATTGCTTCCTTCAAAACAAGTTTAAATGAAGGTATTGAAAGCTTAGTCCAATTCCTTCAATCCTATTAACTTTTCGTTGTTGGATTTATTACAAATCAATAGCAAAAAAAAAAAAATAAAATAAAATAAAAAAAATCCAACAGCAAAAAAGTAGAAGAATACCAGCAAAACATTACGAAAAACAACAACAAAACAACATCACAATAATAGGAAAAACAACAACAAAATTAAGGCGTGTAAAAACACTATCCTTAAGATCAGAATTCTGCCCCACTGAAAGAATCTTTGTGGTGCAAAAAAGACTCAACCGCTAACTGACCTTTAGGATACAATGATGAAGCTCCTTTTAGAGTGCATAATCTAACAAAAGTTTAGAACAATATAAGACATTGTAGTAGTGGTAAAGGAGAGTTGGAAAGAATAAGAGAGCCAAAAAAAAAAAGGCAAAATCAAAAAACAAAAAAAAATTCTATCAAGTGAGAAGATTGTGCGTTGAAAAGAGAACCAACACCTCTTTTTTATACTTGACAATTTGCATTTGTTCCCCCTTAATTTCCACATGTAACAACCATTTTTTAATTAAAAAAATTGAAACTGCCACCAACCATTAAAAGCTCCAAAAACTGTCATTACTACCATTTTTTAAAATTAAAATTGAAACTGCCATTGCTTTAATTGCATAACAGTCCAAACATTGATTAAAAAATTGGTATTTTGAAATACCATATCAACTAGCTTTATAACAATCCCTCACATATTTCAAAATAACCAATCACCACTTATTATAGAATTTAATGTTTATGAGTTGGTGTCTTTCGAACTATGAACCAATCATTGAGTAACTAAACGTGAATTACAAAAAATTGGTGAAACTAAGTTTCTATGAACAAAAAATTTCTTTATGTAATTCAGAGGATTAGTTCCTCACACTAAATTCTCTGCATTATATACTGTTCCGCGGTTCGACACTTTATGGCCTTGTGCTAGCCTAGATTTCATGAGTGCTCTAGAGATGCCTGCCTAAGCTCTCAGAGGAATCAACCCAATTTCACATTCACATAGGTGAATTTCCATAAGGTGTGAATTGCACCACCATTTTATGTCAGCTATAGATTTCATTAAGAGTATTTTTGACTCAATCTTATTCACTGCAATCAATATTATCTTGCCATAGGGAGAACTTTCTATAGATATAAAATTCGATAATACTTATCAAGACAACAAGTGACTTGTTATTACCCTTATGAACCTACTTCATGGGATCTCTAATCACATAGGTAGGGTTACCATCACTCTTGCCTTATGCTTTAGGCATAAGTCCCATCCCCCTCGACATGTATTCCACTAACCTCTAATTTAGTGGTTTAGTCAGAGGATCGGCCAAATTTAACTCTGACTTCACAAAGTCTAGGCTCATTACCCTAGATTCTAGCAGCTGCTTTATAATGGTATGTCTTATCTGGATATGTCTGCTTTTCCCATTATAAATTTTACTCTTTGCTTTAGCTATTGCGGCTTGACAATCACAGTGGATTGATACTGAAAAAGGAGGGTGAGTTTCAATGGGAAGATCTGCTAAGAGATTCCTTAACCACTCAGCCTTAGATAATGCCTATTCTAAGGCGATAAACTCAGACCCATGGTAAACTGAGCTATGCAAGTTTGTTTGGAAGACTTCCATGACACAACACCTCTACCAAGTGTAAAGATATAACCACTTGTGGATGTTATTTAATTTGAATATGATATCCAATTGACATCAGAATGTCCTTCTAATACAGGTGATGTACTTTGAAATGTTAGCCCATAATCAATAGTGCCCTTCAAATATCTAGCTACTCTATTTAATGCTATCCAGTGATCCTTACTAGGATTATGAGTATATCTACTCAATCTAGTGACATTATAAGCAATATCAGACCTCTTACTATTCATTAAGTACATAAGACTACCAATGATTTTGGCATATCTATTTTGGCTCACACTATGTTGTGTATTTTCCTTAAGTTGAGTATTTCCATTAGAAGGAGTTGAGAAAAGTTTACTGTCTAAATACGCAAATTTCCTTAAGAAGTTTTCAACTTAGTATTGTTGTGATAACTTAAGACCATCATTTATCTTAATAATTTTAATCCTAAGAATAACATTTGCCTTTCTCATATCTTTCATATCAAAATTTGAGGCAAGAAACTCTTTAGGCTTATTTATCACACCCATATTAGCACTGAATATTAACATGTCATCAACATAGAGACATATTATCACATAATTTTTGTCTTCAAATGATTTAGAATATACACATTTATTTGAATCATTAATTGTATAACCATTTGAGACTAACACTTGGTCAAACTTCTCATGCCATTGTTTTGGTGCTTGTTTAAGTCCATAGAGAGACTTTACTAGTTTGCATACTTTATGCTCATTACCTAGGGTAACACAACCCTTTGGTTGTTTCATATAAATTTCTTCATCCGGGTCTCCATTAAGAAAAGTTGTCTTTACATCAATTTGATGTCTATGTAATTTTTAAATTACAGCTAAAGCAATTACCACTCTAATTGATGCTATTCTTTTTACAGGAGCATAAGTGTCAAAATAATCTTTATCTTTCTTTTGTGTATAACCTTTGGGAACCAATCTTGCCTTGTATTTATCAATTGATCCACCAGTCTTTAATTTCTTTTTAAATATCTATTTACACCCTATTGGTTTAGTTGTTGTAGGCAAATTAACTACTTCCCATGTATGATTACTCATAATAGACTCAATTTCATTATTTACTACCTCTTTCTAAAGGGATGCATCACAAGAAGTCCTTGCTTCTTCATAAGTCTGAGGATCATTCTCTGTAAGAAAGACATAGTAATCATTACCAAAACTTTTGGCTTTTATTACTCTCTTCTCCTTATTTCTAACTCTAAACTTTCAGAAGAATTTTGAAGAGTTTCATTTTGAGGAGAGCTCTCGAAAGTTTCATTTTAAGGTAAAGCCTTTCAACAATTTATTTTCTTAGGAAAAACATTCTCAAAGAAATTTGCATTTTTAGATTCAATGTTGTGTTTTCATCATACAAATCAAAGTCTTGCTTTATTACTATGAATCTATAAGCAACACTGTTATGAGCATAACTTATAAATATACAATCAACAGTCATGGGTCCTAACCTTTTCCTTTTAGGTTCAGGAATCAGGACTTTAGCAAAACACCCCTACACTTAAAAATATTTCAGGTTAGGTACGTGACCTTTCCAGAGTTCATATGGTTTTTTGCCTGTTTTCTTAAAAGTAATTCTGTTTTGTATGTAACAAGTTGAAAGCATAACTTCCCCCCATAAATTCAAATTGCTCCAGATCAACATAACATTGACCATTTCTTTTAAAGTTTTGTTTTTCCTCTCAACAACTCCATTAGACTGTGGAGAATAAAAAGGTGTAGTCTCATGTATAATACCATGATTTCTACAAAAGGAATTAAAATCATTTGACTCATATTCACCTCCTTTATCCGTTCTTAACCTTTTATTTTTCTTATTGAATTGATTTTCAACTTCATTTTTATAAGTTAAGAAAATTTCTATTGCTTCATCTTTACTTCTCAATAAATATACTCTAGTATAGCTAGAGTAATCATCAATAAAAGTTATATAAAATTTTTTTCCTCCTTTGGTCATGGTTTGTTTCAAACTTCTAAGATCACTATGAATTACATCGAGAAGCTCATTTTCTCGTTTTAGAACTGGTTTACAGGTCTTTTTAGTGGATTTAGATTCCACACACACATCAAATTTATCAATATTTGAAATATTGACATTTGATAATAAACCAAGTTCTTTCATCTTTTTCAGACAACCATAATTCACATGACCTAATCTACCATGCCATAAATCTATTGAATCAATAACATAAGTAGAAGAAGATGCATTTTCATTCATAATAATATTAAGTACATTGAATTTAAATAACTACCCCTTCCAAACAAAAGCCCCATTTTTTGACATTACAATTTTGTCAGCCTTAAAAGAGACTTTCACTCCATCCTTTCCCAATACATAAATGGACACAAGATTATATTGAATGTTTAGAACATGTAAAACATTACTTAGTGAGAGAGTTTTCCCAAAAGTAAGTTTGAGAAGAATTTCCCCCTTCCCCAAAACAAGAGTAAAGTGGTAATTACCAAGGTAAACACATTCTTCTCCATCCCTCATTGGTATGTATTCATAGAAAGAATTTCTATCTCCGCAAATATGCTTTATGGCCTAGAATCAATTATCCATTCTTTCTTTTCAGCAATCATGTTCACTTGTGAAACAACCACAACAATAATAACATCATCTCCCTAAACCAAATTAGCTTTAGGAGGATTTTTGTTGTCTCCAGTTTTTTTTGTATTCGTATTGGCTAGCAAATTGTCTAGTTTTCCCACACACAAAACAATGTCCTTTCTTTTTGAAAGTGTCAGGGTTCTTGTTGTTAAAAAAATTCTTGTTATTGTTCTTAAAACTCTACAAATTCTTATTCTTAGGTTGAGGAGAAACCACTTGGTTTTCAACAACATTAGCCTTGGATGTCAATTCTTTGGCCTTATCGACTTTATCTCTTAGCCTATTTGTCTCCTCAATCCTAATATGTACTAGCACATATTCTAAACTCATTTGCTTCTGCTTATGTTTCCTACTGTTCTTATAATCTCTCCATGAATCTAGAAGTTTCTCAATTAAACATCCAACCACAAAAGTATTAGGGAGAATTATTTCTTCATTTTTCAAGTCATTTATTAGTAAATGATAGTCATGGACTTGCATAGATACCTTCTTTTCCTCTACCATTTTAAAATCTAGGAAATTTCCTATGACATATTTTTGTGGTTCAACATCCTCAACAACATATTTCTTTTTCAGTGTTGTCCATATCTCATGTGCAATCTTATAAGTGTAATAAACATCATAAAACTCATTTGATAATGTACTGAGGATAGTATGACAACATACCTTATTTCCTTTCTTCCATGAGTCAAGTTTTTTGTCAAAATTCTCCATTCTAGGTTTTGGTTCTTCCGTTGAGAGGTATTTTGCATAACCGAGCATGTCCAAGGAGTCAAACAGTTTTCTTGCCACCTTTTGAAATGACCTTCGACAAAGGGCTCAATTTTGGAGATGTCAGGAAGTGACTTGGTGGTGAGAATTGTGGCGTCCATTTTGGCAAATTTCACTTTTTCTAATCTTAAGAAATGTTGGATTTATACAAATCAGTAGCAAAACAACTACAAAAAGAAAAAGAAAATCCAGCAGTAAAATAGTAGAAGAACAACAACGAAACAACAGGAAAAACAATAGTAGAAGAACAACAGCAGGAAAAAAAATAGCAAAATCAAGGTGTGCAAAAGCAATGTCCTTAAGATCAGAATTACGCCCCTACTGGAAGAATCTTCATGGTGTAAAAACGCTCAACAACGGACTGAACTCCAAAATACAATGATGAACCTCCTTTTAGATGCACACTCTAACAGAGGTTTAGAACAGTATAAGACAATGGAGTATAGTGAAGGAGAGTTGGAAAGAATAAGAGAGCGAAGAAAAACGCAGAAGCAAAAAACAAATTCTGTCAAGTGAGAGGATTGTGTGTTGAAAAGAGAATGAACACCCCCTTTTTATACTTGACAATTTCCATTTCCCCCCTTAATTTTTCACATGTAACAACCAATTTTTAATTAAAAAAATTGAAATTGCCACCAACTATTTAAAGCTCCAAAAACTGTCATTGCTTTAATGGTATAACATCCATTTTTTAAAATTAAAAAGTGAAACTGCCATTGCTTTAATTGCATAATAGTCCAAACATTGATTAAAAATTTGGTATTTTGAAATACCATATCAATCAGCTTTATAACAATTGTGTCATGCCTTTCTTCTTTTCCTTACTCCTACAAGCCATAAGAAAAAATGAGTGAAGTTTTGTTTTGTGTTTGTGAAATTTATGGTGAAGGAGGTGGTTTTGATAAGCTAAAAACTAGAGAAAAAGAATAAGCAATCTACTGAATAATATTTTTGTGTGCCTATATTCAACGGGAATAGTACAAACAAATACTGAAGATGGTATTTTAAAATAGGAAGATAAATATATCACAATATTTTACCTAGTCTAAAGTAGGAAGGTAAATATATTACAAATATTGATATTGATCACAAGAATATTTCTTAATACTTCCCCTCAAGTTGGTGAGTGAATATCATGACATCCCAACTTGCCACTTAAGTAATGGAACAATTATTTCTCAAAGGTTTGATGAAGATGTCTGCAATTTGTGAACATGATGGGATATATTAACGTGCTATTAGTTCATCTTATATTTTCTCCTGTACAATGTGACAATCTATTTCGATATGCTTTGTGTGTTCATGAAAAACAAGATTTTTGGCAATGTGAAGGGTCGCTTGGTTGTCGCAAAACAAAGAGCCAGGCATATTTTGTGGTACTTTGAGATCTTGCAAGATATATCTTATCCATGTAATTTCCAAACATGTGGCAGCCATAGCTCGATACTTTGCTTCAGTGAAGGACCAAACTACATTAGCTTGTTTATTTGATTTCCAAGAAATTAAGGAATTTCCCAGAAAGACACAAAATCTTGTAATAGAACGTCGAGTCGTTGTACAACCATCCCAATCTAAATCACAATAAGCCCTCTGTGAGATCATTAGAGGAAGAAAAAAATAATCCTTGACCTAGATTACCCTTAATAAATTGTAAACTCTCAAGGCAACTTCCCAATGTGGTTTGCATGGACTTTGCACGAATTGACTTAGGATATGTATAGAATAAACTATATCCGGCCTTGTCACCGTGAGGTAAATCAATCACCTTACCAACCTTCTATATTTGATTGGATCTTGCAATAAATCGCCATCCTCAAAATTTTATTTTAAATGCTCCTCCATTGGAAAATAATTGGGACGAGATCCAAGTAATCCCGTATCTTTCAAAATATCTAATGCATATTTCTGTTGAGAGACAAAAAATTCCTTTTCTGGATCGAGAGACTTCCATGCCAAGAAAGTATTTTAGATTACCAAGATCTTTGATGCAGAATTGTTGTAAGAGATAATCCTTGAGGGACTTAATTGCTTTTTTGTTGTTGCCTGTCATAGTAATGTCATCCATATAAATAAGCACTGTAGTAAATGAGCTCCCTACAGATTTGGTGAATAAGGAGTAATCGACCTTTGATTGAGTGAAACCTACCTTTTGAATGGCGTGAGAAAATTTTGCAAATCAGTTACGGGAAGCTTGCTTTAAACCATATAAGGACTTATTGAGCCGACATACCATATTCTCCCCATGTCGGCGAAACCAAGAGGAACCTCCATATAAAAAATCTCATCAAGATTGCCATGAAGAAAGGCATTTTGAATATCCGTTTGATGGAGGAACCAATGGAATGAAGTGGCAATGGATAAAAGACAATAAACAATGGTGATTTTGGCAGTAGGGGAAAAAGTTTCAAGATAATCAACTCCTTAAATCTAGCTATAGCCCTTAGCAACAAGCCGGGCTTTGTACCGTTTGATGGAACCGTCAGAATTATATTTAATGTTGTAGGCCCACTTGCATCCAATGGGCTTTTGATTGGCAGGCAGAGGAAAAAGGATCCAAGTGTTATTGTGTATAAAGGCATCAAGCTTAGCCTACATAGCATTTGATAAGTGCTTGAAAATGCACTTATACTTAGTGATTTTTAGGTACCATTTGTGGAAAATTAGGATTAAATTGCATGACTTAATTTAATTATTCCATAAATGCACTTTTCGGGATCACGAGTATTTTTGTTGTGCTTCCAGGACATAGAAGCTTAAAGATGACATTTAGCATGAAGAATCATGTTGGCGACGGAATGTTTGAAGACGAGAAACAAACGGTTCGTGATTTGGAGCTGAAATGAAAAAGTTATGGCGATTTAAAGTTGAAGTGAAAATCCTGGAAAACGCTCCAGTTTTGAACACCCTTTGGTAATTTGGCAATAACTTGAGAATTAGATGTCGGATCGTGGTGATTCTTGAACCTTTGGAAGGATGATTCAAAGGGTACAATTAATATGTTACCACTTGGCCAGATTCGAACTTTATCAAGCTTAAAAATCATCATCTTTGTGGTGTCATGAGTTTCAGGGCAGAACCAACAATGCCTAGGCACAGTGCCGCAGCACAACCGTTATTCTGAAGTAAACTATGATGTGTTTTCACTGTTTTAAGAGTTTTAAACTAATTAGGAAAGGTGGAAACGAAGCCCTAAGCCCGAGCCTGGGATTAGAAGGGGCCGACTTGGGATCAAGACTCCCTCCCATGGGCCCGGACCGGTCTTGGGCTTAGGATCGTTGGGACTGGGCCAATGGGTTAGAACCAATGGTCCGATCCCATTTGCCCACCTGTACATTTTGTGAGCTAACCAATTACAAAATGTCATGTCAATGGTTGTGAGAGAATATTGTAAGATTAGGTTGTGGACCTAACATTATTCTATTTTTATTTGTTCTTATAACAAAATTCTTCATACCATCGAGGTTTAAAAACATATATATTATTAAAAATTTTGATGGTGTCCTCTTGACAAAAATTATTGAGTCCGTCACTGCATTCATGTAATGTTTGTATTCACGGAAACAACATTTTACTGTAATTAGTTTACCTAAAAAAAAGTTTAAAACATCTTTAGTGATAAAAAAAAAAAAGTAAAAAATTAAAAAAATTAATCGTAGCCGTTACATGAAGAAACTGTCATGTGTCTTTAGATACTTCAAAGATAAGGTAAAATAAAATGAACAAAGAATCCAAATCCGTACGGAAAAGGTTTGATTAATGATTTAATTTAACTATAAAAATACTGGTTTCTCTTTTAGTTTTCTCTACAAACAAAGAAGATTTGTAACATCTATTGCTGGAATTGAACCCTCAAATTTGTCTTACTATTTCTCTTATGGACGAGTATGTTCCCATCACTCCAACTGAAATAGCCATAACTATAATCCCCACAATCATCAAAACTTCGAAACCCGGTTTCTGATAACTTCCAGAAATCTTCAAGTAGCATAAGCATGGCAGCAGAATGGAAACTGTCACATTAAGAATCGCTCCAACGAGTGCCATTAGTGATCCAAAAAATGGGAAAACTAGAGCCACAATCACCGTGCTGATCACAAGTAATGTCCTTATTAGTATGCATATTGGCCTGATTTTGTAATAATTGGGCAAGCTGCTTTCTATGGCGTTTGCGATTGGTGTAATTATAAGGGCATATTTAGCGATTGGACATATTAAGGTTGTGTATATTGCGATCTTTGAACTCACTGTGCTTGTGGGTAGATTTAATGTCACTTGCGATGAAACATCTGAGCCAAACATTGAGTAACCAAGAACGGCCATGGCCATGTAGCTTAAAGTACTAAGACTAAAGCTGATGAAAAGAACCTGTGAAGAAACCAAGTAATTTGCAGTTAATATTGATTAAAAATGACATTGCTTTTTGAAGATAAATTATATATATATATATATAGGAGTAAATTACCCTATTAATGCTTATATTACCTCTTGAACCCAAACATTGAATTTAGTATGAAATAAAACTCATCCAACATTCGAGTCTCAAAATTGGCATTATATTAAAAAGAATTTAAAACAGTTGCTTATAAAACCAAAGTTATTATTTTACCCCTCCAACACTAACAGCAACATAAAAGAGTTGGGATAAAAGGGTATCAATCAATTTTCAAATTTTGAGAATCTATTTGATAAAAATAAAAATTGTTATTCGAATATATAAATTCAGAAATCTTAAGGGTAGTTTATGATATTCTACCAAACAAACTAAATGCTTGAAATGAATTACCTTAGAGAATTGATTTTTGTATTTCATAGAGGAATATAAGGTTGGGAACACAGGATGGGCGCCATAACAGAAGGCATATAAACTGAGTGCTGTTGGGATTCCTGATAGACTAATTACCTCTCCTTTACCACCAAATCCAACCTCATGATCAACGACACCAACCCACAAAATGGATCCAATTATGACAAGAGATGATAAAACACCACCCGCTGATACATACGAAAGCAAGCTCAAATCCTTCAACCACATTGAAGGTAAAACAACTAATCCTGCAACAAATGTGAAAATTTGTTTTCCTCCAAGGTGGTGTTCAACGACTTCAAAGCCAACGTTTGGAAACAATTTGTGTAAATTATCACCTTCTAGTATCAAGAATCCTGTGGGGACTAAATAAAGTTCAAGATACATGAAAGTTGATATGATGACCTTTCCCTTTTTGCCAAATGCATATGAGCCTACTTCGGGGTAAGTTTTGATTGATGAATTGGAGTCCATACATCGTTGTAGGAGTAGCCCTGTATAGCAAGTTATAATCGCCATTGCAAGAAGAAGACCGAGGCTTAACCAGCCGGCTTGTGCGAGTGTATAGGGAATGGTTATTAATCCAATTCCTGAAATTTGAAACAACAAAATTAATTAAATACGTCTGTGATACTGCTGTAAATCTTATGCTTCAAGCTAGGAAATAAGGAAAAAAAAATGGAGAAAATGGAAATCAAGATTAGAACAATAACCTGACAGGGCATTGAGTCCATTAAAGCAAGTTTTAAGGAAGCTTGTTCCTATAGCTTTGAAGGGTGGAAGATCCAATTGCTCTGCCATGGCTATTGTTACTCTCTTTTATCTGCAATCAAACACAAAATATAAGCAATTTATTTTAAGTAAGCATTAATTAGTTTGGAAGCATGGTAATAAACTAAAATCACAAAGAAATATTTCTAGACATGTTGCTTGTAATTTTAGATGTAAAAAGGCATACAATATAAAACTAATCATTCATTCATAATCAAAACTAATTAAATTAGCAAGAAAACTGAATTTAGAAAAGTTTTGATTTCACAATAATTAAAAAACTAAAAGGACACGGTAATGAAATTACAGTATGCTAGCTAGCTGCTTAATTAATGCGTGGTTTCTGCATGGTAGAGGTTGGAAAATATTCTTTTATAATGAGTGAGCAACTCTACTCTTCTTCTTCTACTTCCACAAACCACATTGACCTAGATGGTTGACTGCTAAGTCATTTTGATCTTCCACCTACCCTCTTCCTTTATTTGGAGCAACAAGTTCAATCATATCAAAGACATTTTGAACCATTTCTGTGGAAATGTTGGACCACATTCTTAAGTTGAAATGTGAGAATTTTGACTCCGTGTTTTCTATGATACTGCTTTCTTTGTAATGTTTGTGATTGTATGATCAATTGCGAGAGGAAAAGAAGAGGAATCTGTGTATAATAAGTTACAATCTGAGTCACAATGAGATTGTTTCTTCGCTAGAAAATAGTTGTCAATTAAATCACTGAAAAAATATCAGCCTCTAAAAAATAAAAATAAGATATCGTGTTAAAAGAAAACGAGTAATGCAAAGCTTCCGAAGCTTTATATATTTGTTCTATATGTAGCAATTAGCATGTCCCCACTTTGAAACTGAGAAATTGTACCACTTAGTAGCTAGTTTGACAATGCCAAGTAAATGGTATGCAATTTATGACTTTGGAGGCTTTTTTGGATCAAACTTTATCGGTTGAAACATTTTTTTCTAATTGGAAATGACTTAATTGATTGTTGGACTTGGTCTAGAAGACTTGGATCAATATATTCTTCTTCGTCAATGCTCATTCTAGACCTGGACTCTTGCTTACTATTCCGCTGCTTGAATTATTTGCACTGCTTATGTTGACAAAAATTTTATTTTAGCACCATCACCTATATTTCGTTTTAAACAAACCAACCAACACAAAACCCACTATTTCCATTCTATGAAGGCTTCATATCTAACAACATATATTTGGATCTAAGAAAATTCATCAAAACCTATAGTCTTAGAACGGTTACCAAGAGATGAATAAACAAGCTTGTTGGGTATAACGTTTTCACTTTTAACAGCATATGCATATATAATTTAGCGTGTGCAACTCTTCTCTTAGGCAGTTCGGCTCTGTTTGATGTCCTTAGAAATTACTGTTGGATAATAAAAACCTTAGTGTTTGGTGACGTCAGCGAACCAATAAGGAAGAGACAAATGCAACCAATCAAGGGCGGCCAGCGATAAATTGCATATAATTAACAGGTGTCTCTTATTCAAGTGTAATTAACGCACATGTCTCAACCTTGAGCTTCATTTCAAAACGTATCCAATGAAGTCTTCAACAGATCACCACGTCTCAAGTGAAGCTGCTCTCATATATAAATCAAAGATCAAGAGAAGAAGGGGACATTCAAACACTTTTCTAAAAACACACTCCTGGGCAATCAAAGAGACATCAGTCTAAAACCTTGTACTAAAACATTCTCTGTGTATTCAGATCGTTTAGCTACCAGAGAATATTCCTCTTATTAATACAATGACAGTGGGAGTAAGAGTTGCATTAAAGCCTCTGAACCACTTTAAAAAACCTTTATTTCCCTTATCTTTACATATTTACTCGTTTTATTTCTACTGCATTTACTCATATAAAACCATATCTACTCCATACAACATCCACGTGCTAGTTTTCGTTGGTGTGAAACCATACATCAACATTTTGAAGGAGGGATTGAAGAAATAAAAACATTACATTTGCGATTGACGACAACATCTTGTAAGTTTATCTCGTTTATTTGCGTTAGTTCAAAAAGCATCATCTTTCGTTTTTCTTTGAAAAGTTTGTTTAGAAATGACTCATGGAAAAGAGTTGGATCTGCGAAACAAAGCCATAGTTGTGCAACAAGAGGCTGGAGTTGTAAGGAATCTAGTCGGGGAATGTGCATTATAAAATATTGCCTATGAAGGGCCTTCTACCTCTCAGGTAGACCCTGTTTTGTTGCAATATATTAGCAAACTGGACAATACGCTCCAGCCAATTATCCAATGCATGGATAGGATCGATCCCTAGCTAGAGCCTCTTATCCCAGACCATCGAGGGGTAGTACAAGCAGTTGTGCCCAGATGCCCAAGAACCAGATTTCGTGCAGCAGCACGATCTAATAACCAGAATGTCCAGGATCAATCAAATCACCGGCAACGACGTTCGAGAAATGCAAACGTTCCAAGGAATGGAATTACTGATAGGCACGCAGGCAATAACTCATGTCGCGAAAATTCTCGCAATGAGAATGCAAAGGATAATAACAGCAATATTCAGCGCATTTATCGCATACTGCATCAGAATGAAGTGGATCCATAGGAAATGAGCTCTTATGTGAATCCACCAGGTGGTATGTTTAGGAAGACTGGGGAGTCGTATAAAATGACGTGCACCGACCTTAGAAGATATTTGAATGTGAGGAGAACTCACTCAGAAATGGTGGAAAGTTGCAATTTGCGACCAATGACCCCTCAAATAAAAGAGTTACAGAGGGCATTGTATGAAAATTGTGCTCGTCATGAGGAGCAAAATGCGGGTTCTGAGGCTTTCTACTTCTATTCTTCATGCACCACTCTCGACAGGGTTTAAAATGTCAGATATGAAGCTGTATAATGGGAATAGTGATCCCCACGATCACTTGTTTATTTTTGACGATCTGATCGAATTACACTGTGTTTCAGATTTAGCGAATTGCATTTTTTTAGCAGTCATTCTAGGACCTGGCCCAAAAAGATGGTTCAAATCGTTGCCTGTTGGGTCTGTTGGATCTTGGTAGCAAATGTGTTTGCTTTTTTAAGGCAATTTCAGGTGAACAAGAGTTTTTCAATGCCTTTGAGTTATCTGAGCAATATAAGGCAGGTAAAGGATGAGACTCTAAGGTCATATTTAGATCGGCTTCACTCAGAGTTAAATAAAGTCACGAACTCGCCAGATGAGGCATTCGTATGTTGATTATGGCGGGAGTCTGCCCTTAAACTGATTTATGGAATAAATTCCAATCGGATGACTATGTTTCTTTGCCCCTGTTCTATAGACTCATAGAGAAATACCTAGGAATTGAAAGTTTAGTAGTTGCCTTAAAGCGTAGCGATCCTGGGGCTTCGACCAATACTTCTAGTCGCAAAGAATTCAAAGTGAAAGAACATATGAGGAATGATCGTAAAAATAATGATGATCGTGGAAAGTTTAAGAAGCCTCGAGTTAAGCCAAAAAAGGCTATCGCCCCATTGCCTAGACGGGAGTCTGCCCTCAAACTGATTTATGGAATAAATTCCAATTGGATGACTATGTTTCTTTGCCCCTGTTCTATAAACTCACAAAGAAATACCTGTGAATTGAAAGTTCAGTAGCTGCCTTAAAGCATAGCAATCATGGGGCTTCGACCAGTACTTCTTTTCCAAAGAATTCAGAGTGAAAGAACATAGGAGGAATGATCGTAAAAATAATGATGATCGGGGAAAGTTTAAGAAGCCTCGAGTTGAGCTAAGTCTCATTGCTTAGGCGAAAGAATGACACTCCATTTAATGCCTCTATCCGAGATATTTTGGCTCTGACAAGGGATGCAGGTCTACTCCTAGATCCTGAACCTCTGAAGGAAGAAAAGCCAGGAGAGATAATACGAACTATTACAGATATATATCACCGTGATATTGGGCACCTCACAGATGAATGTCGAGCCCTGAAAAATGCAATTGAAGATCTTATCCGAAAGGGCTATTTAAAAGAGTTTGTTGGTAAAAAACTGGAGTCAAGAGAGAATGATCATAATCAAGAGCAGCAACTAGAAGCCCATAGTGAGAGAATTAATTACATATATGTTATCTTTGGGGGACCGCACATCTCGGGTAGTTCAAGGTGATCTCAAGATCGTTATGCTCAAGAAGTAAAATTCGACCTTATCATGTTTATCAGTCAAAGCGGCGCCTTCCGAAATGTCCTAAAAGAGAAGAAGGAATTGTGTCCTCTGAAAAAGATGCAAGCCCGGTTCATCATCCCCATATGGATGCTTTGGTGATAGTTGCAGACATCAGGAAAAACAAAGTCCACAGGGTGTTAGTGGACAATGGGAGTGCAATGAATGTTATTTTTTACTCTGCATTTGAAAAAATGGGAATAAAGGAAAACAACCTGAAGCCTGTTGCAGAGCCTCTGTATGGATTCACTAGTGACCACCCTATTCCAAAGGAAACGATTGCCCTTCCGATAACATTGGGCAATCGCAACAGAGTCACATAAATTGTGAACTTTATAGTGGTGGATTGCCCAACAACTTATAATGCAATAATTGGACGGTCGATTTTGAGGAGTTCAAAGGCCGCTATTCAATCTACCACTAGATTATAAAGTTCCCAACCCTGTATGGAGTCAGAGAAATTCAGGGGTCGTAAAGTAATTAAGTCAGGAGATTGTTACAATAAGGCTATTCGATTAGCCGATAAAAGGAGAGAAAATCG
>WYDK02118157.1:6147619-6165363 GCA_009867345.2 Toxicodendron radicans
TTATTATTATTATTATTATTATAAAATAAAAATAAATATTATTATTATTATTATATTTTATTATTATTATAATTATATAAAATACAAATAAATAGTAATATTATTATTATTATAATACTATTATAGTATAAGGACAATTTAATAAAAAAATACTCCAATAATCTTTTATTCCTTCCAACCAAACATATCAATTTAATATATCCACCAATTTAACTTTATCTAACCAAACACGGTTATTAAAGATTCTTAAAGTAATCTAATATTCCTAATAATAAAATATTTCCCGAACCAAACACACACTTAATACATTTGTAGTTTCTGTTTCACTAGCTTTGTTTCTGGCATTAGGCGAGTGAGTCTGAATGTTTATTAAGGAATTAGAGGAACGACGGTGATTTAAGACTGGAGTTATTGAGGCACATGCCTTTTTTTTTGTAATTTTTCTTTTACAATTCATTATAGATTGGCTGGCTTTTCAGTTAATCATTTGATATTTATATATGTCGAGAAAAAGAAAAATCAATTGTGGATACTGGCCTAACTTAATTTAATAAAGAAATATAATAACATAAAAGTCAAGGTTAATAATTCTACATTCAAAGAGCACAAGAATGAAGAGAGTTTTAGCAGTAAATCAAATGGGAGACATGGAGGTTGAGCAGTTTTTGAGCGAGCCTTGGGGTCGACCGCGGATTGGCAATTTTCAACTCCAATTCCTTATGTATTTTTAATGGTAATTGGTTAATTGAATATTTTATATTTAAAATGTTATATTGATTTTAATTAGATGGTTCATGAAAAGTGCTAGAATTAAGATTAATATTACCATATTTTTTAAAACGTATTATTGATAATGTATCGTATTAAATCCATATATATCCGTATCGTATTTTTTCTGTATCCAAATTTTATGGCCGAATTTTTATAAACGTATTTTTCACCATTTGCCGTATCATATCCGTAAAATTCCTGTACCATTTTTTTGTCATACTCGTATTTACTAACTAGACTATTAAGAGGAGGGAGTTGAGAAATACACTTTTTGGAAAATGTCTCAAGAAATAGCACATTTCCATTTAGCACAAAATTGGCAGATGAAATTGCCCCTAATGATAAATCTCTAACAATTAATTCAAAATCTATGCTTCCACTCTAAAATCTCAAGTGAAGACTTGAATTTGTGATCTTGAGGAACACTTTTTTAACGGATTTCTTGATATATTGTTTTTGAAATGAAAGTTTTGTTATTTGAAATCTAAAATTTTAAGTATGTTGCATATATGACTAGGAAACATGTTAAATAAGTTATTCGTAAAATGATTTGTTGTTGTTATAGTTGTTTAAGTTTATATTTCAGTGGATATGTTGAAAATAGGTGGTTTAAAGGTAATCTATGTATGTTTCGGTCAATTTTAGAGGATTCAGATGGAAAAATGGTTGGAGGTTGAAGACAAGTTTTAGCTGAAACCCACATGTCGGCCACATTTGGCCTGATTCGGTCGCATTCGGCAAACTTTTTCTTTTGATACTAAGGTGGCCGAAACCATGTCATTCGACCTATTCGATCGTTTGGACAAAACCTATCTTGGCTGAATCCAACCAAATCCAAGCTAGTAGACCAAAAATTGACTTCATCTTCTCTAACATAACCTATGTTTCTTAGTCAAAACTAACTGAAACCCTTGATTCGGCAAAAAAATACAAATGTCAGTTGCCATTTCTTTGCCATACAACCCAATTATCCAACCATTTTGCACCTTTCTCAACAACTCAACAACTGAACAACATTTCAACATATCTCATATTCTTAACCCTAAAATCCCACCAAAAACCCTAAATCCAAAACCAATGTTTCTACTCAAGTTCCACTCAATTTTGGCACAAATATGAGGTAGGTATTAGTTTAGGGTTAAAAGTTTGAATTTTGGCAATGGAGGGAGGGCTAGATTAGGGTTAAAGAAGATGGGTAAATAGTGTAAGTTTTATTTGTATATGGGGGTAGGGGTGTGCAAAAGAACCAACGGCTATCTAGGGTTCCGGTTTTGGTTCCTACCAGGAACCAGCCCTCACAGGGTAGGTTTCTGTTTTAGAAATCAGGAATCCATTGGTTTCGATTTCAGTTCTGATTCTGATTCCTACAGTGTAGGGATCGGGAACAGGAACCGAGGTCTAGGTAGAACCGATACTAAACTGTAATTTTTGTAAACTGTTGAGGGTGTATTTGTAATTTTTTTAAATAGGGGTAATTGAATTAACCTAGGTACTCGAAACCGGTACTAAAACCGAAAATTGTGTTCAGGTTCCAGGTTGGAACCGAAACTGGTTCCAAATATTAGAACCCAGTCGGTTCCGGTTCCTTAAAAAAAGGGTGGGTACCTAGACCCGTCCACCCCTATATAGGGGTAATTTTGTCGGAAAATATTATATGAATTAGAATTATGTTATTTCTTGAGACGCTTTAAAAAAAGTGCTACTTTTTTAATTCGAGGCTCTAACTAATTCCATTTATATAATTTCTCACAGAGAAAACAAGAAGTTCATGTTACAATAATCCATTGAAAGTCAAACACGCGTACATTTTTATTTGTAAATTAAAAAACCGAATCAGGTTCTCGGATGGCCTACAGACCAGAAACTTGACCCAACTTTCACAACCCGGGTACCGATACTTTTCTATTGTCAAAGGCTTTACACCTAAAAATCGATATACATCAATTAATTTCCTCTTTTACCCCGCGATCTCGTAATCATATTGAAATCAGCCACTGTCAATAAGGTTAAAAGAGTCAATTCACTTACGCTATTTTGTTGAATATCATATATATTCGTCTCCTTGGCCGAAGAGAACAGAAATAGAAGAAGGAAAAAACATTCAACTGATTTTCAAAAGTCAAAAATCAAAATACAGAAGAAAGGGTTTATGGATAAGCTGAAATGCAGTGGTTCTTCTTCATGTATGATCGGAGCTGCTGTTCTACAACGATACGAGCCGTCTGATTCATTCGCGTTTCTTTTGATTTCTTCACAGCCGTTGGATCGAATCACGCCCTGGTTGCCCTTCCTTCGCTAATCTAACTCAAAAGACGCGAGATTTTTAATTTTTATATAAAAAAGGTATTTTTTTTATAAATATTTGTTTCTGTCAATTATTTCTGTGGAACTTTTTCTTATTTGTTTAAAGCTTTGTAATTCAGATTTTAAATTATTTTATGTCGGAGTTTTTATTTTATTTTTATAAAACCTGGTTACTCACGGCGTTCGCTATTATACCTGAATCGTCGACAATCGTAAAGGGACATACTCTGGTACCGGCTTGGGACCAATGTTTGACCTGTGTTTCCCGGTAACGGTACTGGGCCAGTACCTTAGAAGCTTAGCTGATGACTGGTAAAATTAAGCATTAATGAGGGAAAGGGTAACAATGGAGCACCGTCTATTTTTTAAAGAGAAAAGTTTGTAAAAATTAAAACCAGGTTGTATTGTAACATATCCTAAAAGGGATTTCTATGTTATGTTGCAGTTATCCTTACTGGAAAAAGTTTTTTTTTTGTTTTTGGTAACCTTACTGGAATGTAAGTTAACGTTTCCGCTGTGTTAGTATTGCAAGTGCTATGACACATGTTACAAGGGACCCCGGAACGTTACTGATTTGTTGAGTATTAAAGATCAAACTTGGAATGTAAATTGGTAACAAGGGGCATGAAACTTTTGCAGTAATAAGAGTGATATTTATTGTATCAATCAGTCCAAACTTTAGTAGAAGACAATTTTTAGTTCATTTAGCATAAAATATGCATATGATTTTGTTTGGTGTTTTGTTGATGTTTGTTCATTTCTCATTTCTTAATCATGTTAGAAGAAAGGCCTAGAGCTGGGAATATTTTATTAGATCTTGATAGGTTGAATTTGGTCAGACGTCTCCTTGAAATTTTGCAAACAGTTATAAAGCGTTTCTAATATGTGTTGCATCAGAGCTCGCAATCAAACTTAACCATTAATCTAGAAAGCCGATTGAAGAGTATCCATAATAATATTTTGATGATATGCTGAATTTAGCTACACCTGCTGCAAAGATCAAATTGTATGATTCGAATTGAATTGTGAAATCTCTTTTGGCTAATAGTTAAGGTAGCTTTGTGACTGGAATCGGAGGGGAGTGATAAAGTATATGGTGTAACAGCTGCAATAGCCATTCCTGTGGCATTACTCAAGGCAAGTTAAGTTTAACATTGTACCATTAATATCATATTTTGATAAATACCCACAACCTGCTGAGTTTAGTTTGGCACGCAAGTGCGTTGGATCATTGTTGATCCTAAAATGAATCACTGAGTTTAGCTTTTGGTGTTAAAATTTTTTGTGGGCTTTTTGAAGACCTAAAATTTGCAACCTCTTTAGTATTTTTTTTTTTCGGCTAAAATATTTCTGTTAACAGTTATGATATAATTTTCTCTTTTTGTGTTAGTTAGGGAGAAAAAGCCAAATAATTGACCTTGGGTCTTTATTATTATTTTTCAAGAAATCTATTGTATGTTAGGTCACTTTGTAATTTGTTTCCTTGAGTTGTGGTGTCCTGAAATACAAGACTACAAGTTAAAGACTCATGTCATCTCCAGGTGGAGGGGCTCATTATCTAACCAATGTTCTCTCTCTTCTGCAGTGCACAACACGAGATTAATATTTATTCCACTTTGTTGTATATAAAATGTCACGGACGGGGGCAAAGTCTCGTGGTTGGGCTGCTTTTAATGTCAATCAGCGGCAGAAACAAGGCCTTCAACCTGAGATTGACAAAGACCCTTACCCGCCATTTACCAGCACTCTCATCCCTTTGTCTACCTGTGAGCGCATCACAAAAAATAATGGTCTTCCAATGAAGCCTTTTGCATCAGTGCTTCTTCCTTCCGTGGATTTTCCAACTTTAACAGAAAATAAAGATTGCCAGAAATTTATACGGACTGGTGATTCTGATTCAAGAAGGAAACCTGATATTAAGGTAATTTATGATAATTATCATGACTCTATCCTTAAGCAGCTCAAAGTGCTCTATTCCTGGGCGGACAGTAGCTTGATTGAAGATATCTTGGCGGCTGCTGATAATAACCTTGAGAAGGCGTCAACTTTATTGAAAGGAATGGTTTCCAGCAGCAGCAGCGAAGAGAATATGGAAACAAGAATTGCAGAATTGAGTTCTATGAGTGATGACTTTCCATGTGAGAACATGACTGATGAAAGCACTTATTTAAGGAAGACTTTAGACCTCACTAATTTAACCTGTACTACGGAGGATAGTATCAAAGACAACCACAGAGAATCCACATATGCGCAAGCCTCTTGTGGGATGAAGCTTTCTGATAATGATGCTGATATGAAATCAATTCTGGAGAAGTTGTCATCTTTGCCGATTGAGCCTGAGTGGGAAGAGGATGATGTCTACTTAATCCATCGAAAAGATGCATTAAAGATGATGAGGTATGTGATCTGAGTGTGTATGTTGAATTTAGGTGTATATGCAAGATCTGAGTGCGTATGTTGAATGTGGATTGTCTATTGAAGATCCAAAAAATTCCAAAATATGTAAAAAAACAGCATTTTTTTTTTGGTCTTTTGTCTTGATAGTTGCTCAATTTTCTAATAGAAATTCTGCTTTTCATTACAGCTCAGCTGTTTCTCATATTCTGCAAAAGTCCTGTCAATGTAAACCTTAATAGGGTATCTTTTTCTTTTTTTTTTAGAAGCTCAAGAGAACTTGGATTAATTGATGAAAGATCTACAAAGCAGGAACGAGTTGTCTATAGTATATCTATACGTCTATGGGTCAAGATAACTGAAAAACAAAACTGAACTTAAGAAATCAGGACATTGTAAAGAGTCACAAAATCAACAAAAAACACTAAAACTATGGATGTCAAATGTAGTAAATCATGAGTTGGCTTGAGTGGTAAATACATGAGAGAATTTACAAAGACAATTTAATTTGTGGAAAAAAGGTGTACATTATTGTGGCACAGTCATTGGACATTGGAGTTACACCAAGGCATGAAGCACATTTCTGCATCTATACACAAATTTCTTCTTTCCCAAATTTTAGAACACATTATTCTGTACACATGTCATTCTAATTGTTTCATAATGGATATGGTGAATTTCATCATAATTTTATAGTTCTCTACTACCAGGATGAATAGTGATAATTTCCATTCATTCATTTTAACAGATCAGCATCTCAGCACAAGAAGTCAGCCAATAATGCCTTTTTAAGAGGTGATCATTTTTCTGCCCAGCAGCATTCACTTAAGGCTCGAAAAGAACGGTTAATTGCTGAAAAGCTTAATTCGAAGGCAGCCAAAGAAATTCTGAATATCAGAAATAGTGACAATGACATGTGGAAATTAGACTTACATGGTCTTCATGCAACGGAAGCTGTTCAATCCTTGCAAGAACGTCTGCAACAAATTGAGATGCTGGTTGAAATGAATCGTTCAGTATCTCCACATAAAGTTAAGGCAAAGAACGGGGTGGTACAGTCTTTTAGTTGTATGGACATGGAGGATGAGAATAAGCAACAGGAATCATGTCGGCAGATACGAAAACCCTTACAAGTTATAACAGGTATGATTGATTTAGTAAGTGGTGACTCCGTCTAGACATGTACTGTAATTACCTACTCTTCTGTGTTACTCTCTTAAGTTGCTTTTTGTTATTTTGGACTTTCGTACAACCATAAACGTGTCTGGCATGTAGAAGCTAAATATTTTTATAACGACTGAAACTATTACAAGATAATGCTTATCATCAGACTCCTTTACAGTGTCTAAGTTGGAGTTGCTTTTAGAGTTGATGAGTTTGTCATGTATGAACATCTGTACTGAAACACTATTAAATCCCCATTTTATATTATTGCCCCTTTTTTTACATACATCCAAACATTCTTGAATTTAATTACCCAATTTAATTTTTTGGCAGACTTTTTTATTTTTCTAACTATAGTAAATTTCGTTTTAGTTGGCAAGCCCACTGTTAAGGATCCAATCCTAATTATAGTCTCATTACTTTAGTTACATGTAACAGTGGAATTTTTTTAGTCAAAATGAAGTCCTGGGAAACCAGTTTAGTTTGTGTTTTAGCAATTTAGGACAGGAAAGGAGGGAAAGAAATTGACGTTTTAGTGGTAGATCAGTTATATTTATATCAATGTTCAGTTACAGGATACCCTCATTTGTTGCTTTATTCTATCCAACAGGTGTAGGGAACCATAGCCGAGGAGAGGCTGCACTCCCGACAGCAGTTAGAAGTTTCCTGAGTGAAAACAGGTTAGCCATCCTCTCTTCTCCTCTCATTCCCTCCTGAACCCAACTTTTCATTTGTGTCTGTGTTATAAATTAGTAAGCAAGATCAGGCATTAGTGGCCACATAGACATCTGATTGTGTACCTCTTATTGCAGATATCGTTTTGATGAGATAAGGCCGGGAGTGATCACAGTTGGGCCCAAATTCCAGCACAGGTGAGGTGAGCAAAATGAATTTGGCAGATCAAGATGATGACATTGCTTCTGTACATTATTCTTTTTATCAAAGGGATTTATTCCTAGCTGAAGCATCAGGTTCAATTATTCCTTTTGTTTCATAACACCCATGTAGACCATTTAGCTGGAAGGAACCTTTTACTTGGTGAAAACAATCATTTGTATCATTGTCCTAAATTATAAAAATTCCATTTTGAATGAAATTTATCTGCTGTTTCAAAATTCACTGCAGTGCACCTGAGTATAATGTATATCGGTGCTGGTCAGTTTGCAAAATGTAGGGTTGGGGTTATTAAACACAAATACTTAGCAGTAAAGAACCCAGATTTACTGGTGGCTGATGATATATAAATGTGAAGCGGTAAAGGGAACTTCAAATTTGAACATAAAATATAACTGCAAAATCACGCACAAATTATCAATACAAGTTAATGGCTACTTGAAGCTCGATCACATTTCCATTGCCCACAAAGCCACTAAAAAGAAAAGAATGAAAAATAGAACAATTCCTATTTCATTTTGATGATTCAAAAATAAAATATCGGTGAAGTGTTGGGCCACTAATTTCTGTAAAATATTGAACAATAGCTATGCCACTCACAGGACTTCAATTTTCTCTCGGCTGCCTTTGAACAACATAACAGCAATATATACAAATGTTTAGGGATCACCTGCTTTATGCTCAGTCTGTGACTGCTAAAAAAAAACATAATACATATCCGTTCCCCACTATTTAGACTTCTTACTGTCAACTGCCTCTTTGAGTTTTCTTCCCAATGCAAATGCCAAAGGAGGTGGAACAGCATTCCCAATTTGACGGTGTTTGTGTTGAATGTTACCAGCAAACTCATAGCTATCTGGGAAACCCTGCATTAAAAGGTGAACAGTAATGCCCATCTGTACCAAACTAGAACCACTCTTCCTTCCGAGCAAAATACAAGATTATGTTCAGTTGTCAATTACAACCAGGATATAAATCAAAGCAAACTCCATGATCACGCATTCCCTCTCTCCAATATATTTATACAAACCATTCGTTAAAAATCTACTGCCAATGTGATCAGAAGTGGATGATTAAAACTTTTTACACTTGAAGCTTTAAGCCATTTCTAAGCATAGCGATTTGCTATTTGTTGTACTCTAGCAATGACATAAGATTTCTTTTCCTTTGTACCTCCTACTAAACATTGCCCCAGCCTTAGTGAGTTAGTGTAAGGGGACTAGATACAGAATTATACTAGTCATACATACAATATTTCAAATTACACTTGATCTTTTTTGAGTATAATGGATTTAATTTTTGAAAACAGAAGGTTAACAAGTTAGATTAAAATTTTGATCTTCATCTCAAGGTAAAAAAATTATGATGGAAATGTGCTGGTAAGCAAACTACAGTAGATGATAACTTACTTGGGAACGAGCACATTCACGGACTGTAAGAATCCTGTCCTGATCAGGGTGAAAGCACATACCGACCTTACCCATGGGTTGAGGATCTGTAATGGAAGTTGGGAAGTTCCCTTCCCAATCCAACCTTCCAAACAGCCCCTTCCATTGATTGTGCCGCTTGGCTGTGTTTGGAAGACACCATGGTATTAAATCTACTACTTGTCCAGTGGACAATTTAACCTGCATTTACTCAAAATAATTAATAAACATTTACTAGCCAGAAGTAGCTTAAAACCCAAATATCTCTGTTGGTACCTTTTCATCTGGAAGGTCATGCCAATCAGCACCTGGCCGCTTTGGAATCTTCTGACATCGGATGAGATTCAACTCATTCATTTCTTTTGATATATGATCAGTCAAGACAGCCGTGTTCCCTCGAATTTTCTTTTGGAACCATGAGACAGGATCATTTTGGTACTGTGAAGCACAAAGTTGGAAATAAGATGTCCCACTAGATGCACATTCAACATTACTTGGTATATAATATGTATGAATCCTCAAAAAACATAACTGAATTTGATAATACCTCCATATTTGTCTTAGAAGCTCCATTCCCTACTGCTGGAAGCTCCCCAATTGTATCTCTTACCGTTATTGCACGGAAAGGAGCCCCACTTGAAGTACTCTGAACAGCAGCATATTGTGAATTTTCTGATAATGTGATTTTCAACACTGGGGCAGCAAAGACATGCATTGGCTCTGGCCATTCTGGGAGAATCTCTTGGGGTGCAGCTGCCCAAATGAACGCTCGTTTTCGTGACTGAGAAACTCCATAGGCTCCAGCTTCCAAAATACCAAACCTCACCTGAACATAAGTACAGTTATATGCATACTAAGTACACATCTCAAAATACAAAATATGGAACTTCATGGTTATTGTTTTTTTCAGCAGTGGAGCAATGATACCTGGTAACCCATTTCAAGTAGTGAAGCCAATGTCAAACGGAATGTCTGTCCTTTATTGAAAGAAACAAAGTTTCTCACATTCTCTAGGAGGAAATACCTCGGACGAAAGTAATCAGCGAAGGACAAAAATGCCAAGATCATCTCGCACTGAACTTTACTCCAAGTGCTTTGGTTAAACCTATTCATTCCAGAAAAACCCTGGGAAAAACATAGATATTCTCTGAGTGAATAGTTCCATGAATTGCTCAAGATAGTAGGTAACAGAGGTAAGGACTAAAGCCTCATTACCTGGCATGGAGGGCCACCGTTGATGAAATCCACTTGCCCTGGTAGTGGCAAATCACTAATCACCTTCTCATCAAGTGATGCAGCCAATTCAGCAGCCTCAGAAGTTGATATACAGTCATCTGCATCCCCACACTTCTCCATCACAGCCCTGCAATAAAAATCATCAAGAAATCAGTTATATCAATATAAATAAATAAAAAAAGAGGGGCCATATCCATCTCAATGTAATTACTCACCTAAGAATCACATTACAGTTATTAATAAACATCAATGACTCTGGATGATTGAGTTTAAATGCTTCTCCAGCAGGCTCTTCATATTCAATAGACCACTTGGTAGATGACACACCTGCGGTGTTTGACATAAGCAGCCAGTCATCAAGTGCTCTAGAAATAGGTATGATCAAATACACGAAGTTAATAAAAAAAATAAACAGAACAGAGTATAATGGATATACCAGATCGTTGCAATCCCTCCGATAAACCACCACAGCCTGCAAAAATATCTAATGTGGCCAAAAGATCTTGCTGAGATGCCTGTACTTGTTTCTCAACCTCTAAATCATCTTCTCCCTCTTTACACTTTCCCTTCTTCTTTCTAGATGCAGCTTCACTAGCAGGGTTTCCACTTGAGTACCTTAGTTTAATATGCACCGGTAACTGTCCACAAAAGAATTTAAAAGAAAATTAAGGTCCAACTGAAAAAAACTTCCTTATATGCAAAAGGAAAAGGTCCACGGGAACTAATTTAGATAACTTTTAGGCTTTGATAGTTCATAAAAGAAAATTGTTAAGTGCTTCATACAAGTAATCACACAGGTAGCAAATATTATCAAACAAAGGATGCAGAAGGCAAACTACCTGCTTGAGGGACCCTTTAGAAGGATCATACAGATGTTCACAAAAGAAGATATGCTGAAAGATTGCAGGGGCATTGCAAACAGGAATATCGTTCTTCTTTCTGACTTCACATTTCCCTTCAATTGCCTCAACAGAAATAACATGTGTTTCTTCACTGTAATAGACCTGAAAATCAAGCCATAAGATATTTAGGGCAGGCCTTTCACAAGATGTTATAATCATATAACAAAAAAATGGCAACAGAAACATGTAAACTTCTTTTCTTTTTATCTTTACCTCTCGAATATCGGAACTGTATGCCTTCTCAGCTGAAATGTCCTCAGGTCTGTAAAATCTTCTGACTTTAATCTGGGTAGATTCCATTTCACCTTGTTTGGATTCCTTTGGGACAATGATTTCCAGCACTTGGCACACAATATAAGCCTTCAATCCTACATTCCTCCCTCCCTTGAAAGTTCCACTCTCCACCTTGTCAAATTCAAAGTGTTGGGGGCTTGCATAGATGTAATCATGAACAGAGTATTCAACTGTTCTGTATACAAAACTAGTCTTAGATGAACTCACTTTAAACATTTCCTTCTCATTTTCAGCTTCCATTATGCTACAAGCATGACAGGAACCCAGACCAAGACCCATACTATCAAGAGGAAGACTAAAGAAAGCTCCCCTCTCAGGCCAATACAAACTTTTACAGTAATATTCTATAGGCAATCCTTTCTTCTTCCTGTCTTCTGCTCTTGCTCTATCAATCTTATCAGCATTGGCATTATCGTTCCGATGCTGATGCCCCCAAGGCAGTGATCGAATATCCACAACAACTGCATGTTTAATATCCTCCAATTCATAATCCATGCACTCATTTGTTAGAAATACCTCTCTCTCATTAGCGGTGTTGCCAAGGACAGTAAGACATCCTCTCTTCATCATTCTTCCGTGAAACATTTTACTTCCATCAGAAGTTTCAAACATGTATTCCACAAAATAAATGACAGGAATGTTATCTATTTCATCGGCTTCCATAAGAACAGTACTTCCTACAGCAATCACTTCTCCATGAACAATGGCTTGTTTATAAAGAACATTACCTGAACTTGTTTTGTTCATAGGCTCCCCATTCCATCTTATTTCCTTCTCTGTAGAGCGAGATTTGGTTTTCCTTGACACTGAACTAGATTTATGTATTTTCTCTGATATTAACTTCTCCTCTTCAACATCATCTTCTTCATTTTCCTCTTGCTCCTCCACTTCTTCCTCCTCTTTCAGTTCACAAGTAGTATCCTCCTTTAAATCTTCTGGACCTTCTGGTGAGTAATTTGAATAGTACTCCCCCCAAATTCTGTTGATAAGCTTTGTAGTTGTCGCCTGCATAACCTTCCTTTTAGATACTATAGATGCCATAGCTGCTCTAGGGTTCAAATTCAGTTCATTCTTTTGAACGATTTTCTTTTTCTTCACCAACCATTTAGTATGGTGTCTCTGCTCCATTTTGTTTGTAAGACCAATAACAAATGCACATTTTTTTACCTGCTCATCCGGAAATTCAGCAAAAAGTTGTAGAATAATCTGCCCGTGCACAACCACATATCTCTCAACAGCAGCAGGATCAGAAGAAATGTAAGCATGATGATCCTTCTTAAACTCAGATACCCTCTTAATAACATCTGTAAAAGAAAGCCTTGAGACTCGGCTTTGCTCCTTCAGCATTGTTATGATGCTTATTGCAACTCTTGCTGTTTTAAGAACTGGTTCATACCAAGGAGCATACTGCTTGGATGGCTTGCCAAGTCTATACCTGTAATATCAAGGTAGATTAGACTTTTCATTATCATAAAATTCATAACTAAATCATTAATACATTGGTCATTGTCAATATTCATTAATAATTGCTAAATATGTTGGAATGTTGTTTCCTAGTATACACCAACAATGTGGTTGTATTATTTGACCTAATGAGCAGTTTTTCCAAATTACTATGCATGATTTGGAACCCAAAATTTTTCTTGGCTAAGTTATATATAAGATTTTGACCCGACAACACTCTCAGAAATTTCTAAGCAAGGAGTATAGAAGAAAAAAAAAACATGCTTCTGTTAAACAGTAATATAAGAAGCTTGCACATTACCAGGCCATGTCTGTCCGAATAGATAAGAAAATCATCGATGATCCAAATTCGATCATCCACTCCTTTATTGCACTCAGAAAAATTGGAATGCCATCAACTCCCTGTGCTGCCGAACCCGCAGAAGAAGACTGACTAGAATCCATATCAAGACAGAACCCACTTCCATCATCAGCAGTCATAGTTCCTGACCCAAAGATGGTGACATCAATGTCTGCACAAGGTTTCATTGGAAGCAGCTCCAAGGAAATCAACCTTGAATCTGAATTATAAAGTGACCAGTTATGGAGCATACTTCGTGGGAGTTCATCACTGTAACACATATCAACATCACTATCAAAAATTATAAGCTCGTCAGTTTCTTCATCAAAGTTCTTGTAATATGCTGGGAGAGGGTAATCATTGGCAATCTCATCTTCATTGATTTTGATGTAGAATTTGTTTGAGCCAGAAGCCGAAGCCTGTGTTTTCTTCTGCTTCTTTGATTGCCAGAATTCTTCTTCTTGCAAAAGTCTTGCTAACTTTGCATCCTCATCATCCTCAGTTGCATCCATTTTGCTCTCTTCACCTCCATTTTTTGGACCAATGGTCAAATTCCCACCTGAAGATCCAGCTTTTGCTGGCACAAAATTTTCATGCTTGCTACTCTCATCTCTTAATGCAACTAGAACTGGCAACTCTGCGAATTTCTGATCACTATTCTTTGACGTCTCATCCAATCCTACCAGTTGATTAAAAATAAATTCACCCTGAGAAATAACAAAATCCTTGATGGACAACCCCCCAGAAAAGCACTTGCTTCCACTCATTGATCGAACCACCCCAGCAAGCAACTCATCAAGAGTACAGTCAGAGTTCCCACCAGAAGCTTTTGACAATTTTTTGTAAACCTCTATACAAGCCCTTGCTTTTTCAAAGAAATGGTCAAAAAACTTCTTGTAACTACCAGCTGGTTTACGGCAATCATAATCTGAAATATCAGTAGAAAGCCATATCACAGGAGAACCATCTTCATAACCAGAGATGTCCCATGATTCTATCCGTCCAAAGCCTTCACATCTAACACCCTTATCTTTTTCTCTGTCGGAACCATCTTCCAAAGGCAATATAAGACCAGAGATAAACATATCATTCACTTCCAACATTTCAAGGGGCTGTGGTACACCATCTGAATTATGCAAGATAAAATCAGTTAGCCTTCTGTTCGGACGCTCACCATCTTGCATAGCTGTTAGGCCTACAGCTACAAACTCTTCATCTGCAAACTGATCTTTCTTTGATTCAATTAGAAAAGACTTATCAGATAAACGAACAGATTTCTCCTTGAAATCTATACAAGCAGCAGCTCGCTTTGGCCTTTTCCGAGAACCATCAGGCTCTTCACTGCACTGTGACAAATTTGCCTTATTTTCTTTTCGGCTAGTTGTCGACTGCTTCTTGCTTTTAGGAGCTGCAGCTTTTTGTTTGCGTTTTTTGTTCTTCATTTCTATCACAAAAGATAGTTGTTATGAGATCAAACAATTGTTAGCTATGAATAATACACGTAGCAGCTAGTCATGAAAAAAATAAATAAAAACCACAATTAAAATAATAAAAATAAAATGTCAAAGATTACTAATCTAATGGTTATCCTAATAAACAAAAAATGCTTAAAAGAGAAAACCCATATTCCTATGAAAATCTTATTCAACTTTGAAAACCACCCAGAACTCGTTAATTAAAGAAACGTTAAGGACTTTTTTCGATAAAAAGCAGTTGTAAGGGAATAATTTTTTCACTACAAATACTTTATAAATCTGCAAAAGAGTTTATTATACACTGATACGTTCTTCAATCCAAAATCAGTAAGATTAAGATTACTTATAGTATTCAACAATCAATAATAACATTTTATCTTTTAACACACGAAGAAAATTAAAATTAAAAAAGAAAAAAAAACCCACCGGAAGAATCAGCAGCAGTTGCATCATCAGACACTGTGGAATCCAAAAGAGAGGCCGATCCCATTTCTATTTTAGTTTTAATGTTAGGGTTCTGCAATAAGATGGAGAAAAAAGCTTTAAGAGATAAGTTGTAGCGGATAGTTTGAAGGTAATACAGTGAGTTGGGATCTCAACATGGTTATTCTCGAAAATAGATGAAATAAAAAAGAGAATGAAGAAATTGTAAAGCGCGGCAACTAAATTTTTGTTTTCCCGCAAAAGTTGCCGCCAATTGCCCTCTCTCTATTCTTTCAAAACCATTTCAGTTTTCAAATGCTTTTATTTATTTTTATCACTTCACTGCATCGTTTTATACTTTCTACCTTCATCTCCTTTCTGCTTAAGCCACATATCTGGTAACGTTACCGGACCCGTAATTTACTTGTTGGTAATACAAAGGACGCAATGTCCATGTGGTATGAGAGATAGCATACCCGCAAAGATTCATGTTTTTCTTGTGGTATCGCCGGATCAAATCTTAAGGACTACGGCACGGCCCACTATATAACATATATTATGTTGTATTATAATTTTTTTTGTTTTAAATTTTAATATTTATAAATTATGGTAATTTTGATATATTATTAATAATTATTATAAAATTATTTTATATGTAATAATTAGTGACATTTTATATTTGTATTAATTAAAAAATATATAATCAATGTCAAATATAATAAAATAATGAAATATTAAAATATTAATTAAATTTCAACATTTTTTATTATTTATAACTTATAAGTTATAATTATAAATTACAAATACAAACTTAGAAATTAAGATTAAAAATTATCATACATCTCTTTACTCAAAAACAAAAAAAAAATCATACATCTTCATTTTTATTCATTTCTAAATTCTTAAAATCTTTAAATATATCTTCAACAACATGATTTTAAAGCTTGAAATCTACCGTCACCCAATCTTCCGTACACATAAGGATTAAATTCATTTGAATTTGGATCCATTTAAAAATTTGACTAAATATTAAAATAAATTCGACGAAAAAAATAATTGAGAATTTAAAAGAGATTATGAGAGCTTGAGAGCTGAGAGAGAAAGCAAAATGAAGATTGGAATTGGAGTAAGAAAAAATAAGAGAAATAATAGAGTATTTATAGGAAAAAAATTAAAAAATAGCAGTTAATAAGGGCTATTTTTTTTTTTTTGTGTCGTGTTGTGCCGGCCCACAGCATGGCCTGCATAATTTGTGCCATGGGCTGGCACGGTGCACCGCCGGCTCTAGTATGATACATATTATCATTTATAAAAATTTGTGTCCGTGTTTTTCTTTTTGTTTTTTTTAGGATATTGAAACGATGATAAAATGCAATAATAATAATAATAAGAACTTTTTCAATATGTTTATCCGAAAACAATATTTGAAAACACAAATAAATGAAATATGTGGTCATGTTTATACGAAAACATAGAAAAAAATAAAATAAAAAAATACAAAATTTATCGCATACACAACCAATAAAACTACTTCAAAGCAAGATTTTGAAACCCGGCCTAGACAGTGACCCGGTCAAGCTACTGGGTCCCAAGCCGAACGGTCGAACTAGTCTAACTGACAGGATCGGACTGGTAACGTCATCATGTTGATGTCAACAAATAAAATAAAGCACATACCAAATAAAATGAATTAAATAAAATCAAATTCAGGGCTTGAAGATTTAATTCTTAAGCATGACCATTTCTACAAGTAAAATAGGAAGCTAGCAGGGAATTCAACATCGAATGACCAAGTAATAAGCAACCACAAGTTTTCACAACACCAACAACCTAGTTATTAAATGAGATATAGATCTTAAGTATTTTCAATTACGTTAGCTAATTCAACTTGGTTTAATAATGATAAACAAAAGCATTGAGGAGTACAAAATCAACCAGAAATACATTCTGAGATGAAAAAGCAAGATCCTTTACATTAGAGTTGGCAAAAAACCCATGGTTCAAGGGACCGTCCAAGGGACCGGTTTTGGGACTGGTCTTTTTCTGACCCAAGACCAAACCAGGAACAGTTGAATCGGTCCCGGTCCAGTCCTGGGGTTTGGGACCGGTACCAAAACGAAAAATATCAAAAAAAACCCAAAAACATTAGGGGGTTTTTTGATAATTTTCTAAGGGGTCCAATAAAAATATTTATTTCATATTTTAATAAATAATAATCCAATAAAAATATTTATTTCATATTTTAATAGTTTATGTTGAAATTTAAATTAAATTGCACATTGTGTTATTGTAAATTGTAGTAAATTTTACTTATAATAATTAATCAATTAATCAATCAATTGATCAATTGATAATCCAATCAATTCTAATTCCAATCAATTAATCAATTAAATAATTAATCAATTGTAATCAATCAATTAATCAATTTGATTATAAATTAATCCATTAATCAATTGATCAATTAATCAATTAATCAATTGATAATCCAATCCAGTAATCAATTAAATAATTAATCAATTGTAATCAATTAAGCAATTTGATTATCAATTAACCAATTTGATTATAAATTAATCAATTAATAATCCAATCAATTAATGAATTGATCAATTGATAATCCAATCAATTAATCAATTCTAATCAATTAATCAATTTGATT
>WYDK02118157.1:6165463-6179994 GCA_009867345.2 Toxicodendron radicans
CAATTGGTGCACAAGGCGCTCCGGTGATCTCAAGTCTAAGAATCACATACACCACCATCCGTTAGAGGATTTATTCCCTACACACTTGGGTTACCATCCATATGGAATCTTCTGATGGGTCAGTCCAGTGAACTTGCTCATCAAGCAAGCACCCATGTCTTGTACCAGGTTGTCACCAAACAACGTTGACAAGTGAGATCTGTCACTGTTTTTCGACAGGGTCGTACAATATGATGATAGTCTTACCGTATTATCTGTGGCCTATGTCAGAATAATACTGAGGCTACAGATGCTTTTAGAATAACCACTATAAGTGTTCATAGGGTTATCACTATCGAGATTTTAAGCACTCGATACCCTCGTCACAGTTCAACCATTCTAAGGACATATATCGCAACATATACTTAAATACGATTTACACAATATAGTAAATTGTCTTTTATTAATTAGATGAACTTGATACACAATATTTGATTACAACTTTGATTGGCTCTAGGGTAGCTAGCCCAACACATTTCGCCTAGCGAGCTCAGCCTTGAATGTTTTACACAACTTAAATAAACAAGTACAACTCTACTGAATAACATCATTTATTGATAGTAGGGGGCGGACTCCGCCCTATTACAATGAAACGTCTAAAAAGCTAAATTACTAATGAGAAAAATAGAATTTGAATTTGATAATAGCTCCTCAAGTGCTTGGCATTCCATGCTCACAAAACTGCTGTCCCTTTCAGATATTCTAGGTGGTAGGTTACCGGTTTGACTTTCTCGACAGTTCTGAATGGGTCTTCCCACTTTGAGCTGAGCAACCCCCAACTTGATTCCTTCGCAGCGGGGACTATCCTTCTCAACACTAGATCTCCCCTTTCAAACTCCCGATTTCTGACCTTAGAGTTGAAGTATCGCTTAGCCCACTATTGGTAAGTGGCGAGCCTTATATGCTATTTTTCTCAATGTTCTTCTATCAAATCGAGCCTTAATCTCATCAGAGAGTCATTAATATCTTCCTCAAACATCTCCTTTATGAAAATTTTCACTCTGATTTCGACCGGAGCCATAGCCTCGCACCCATAAGCTAGTGAGAACGGGGTCCCCCCAGTCGAGTTTCTCGCGGTGGTTCTGTAAGACCATAAAACTTCGGGCAAGTCATCTATCCATCTTTCCTTCAAAGCGTCGCTTCTTTTTTAGGGTGTGCTTAATCACTTTATTCACGGTCTCGACCTGCCCGTTTGCTTGAGGTCGATAAACAGTTGAGAAGCTCTTTTTAATACCCAGCCCTTCACAAAAAGAAACGAACTCCCCACTATCGAACTGTTTTCCATTGTTCGTTATTATGGTATAGGGGAGCCCGAATCTACAGATGATGTTCTTGTATACGAAGTCCTTTACTCTGCTTGACGTCACTGTGGCCAAGGGCTCGGTTTCTACCCATTTGGTAAAATAATCAACTGCCACCACAAGAAACTTGACCCCGCCTTTTCCTTGGGGTTACGGGCCTACCAGGTCGATTCCCCAAACCACAAAAGGCCACAGATTGGTTAGTGTTGTGAGCTCTTGCGGTGGTGCCCACTTAATATATGAGAACCTCTGGCACCTATCACATTTGCAGACAAACTCAGCGGCATCTTCATATACGGTTGTCCAATAGTAGCCTTGGCGCAATACTTTATAGGCGAGAGCTCGTCCACCGGAGTGGTTCCCGCATATTCCTTCGTGAATCTCTCTAAGAATGTAGTCCGTATCTTCCCTGTCTACACACTTAAGCAGCGGGGTGTCATATCCCCGCTTGTACAGCTGGTTATTTATCAAAACACATCGGGCTGATTTTGCCAGTAAGTCTTGTCTTCAGACACTTCACCATCTGTCAAATAGGCCTTAATCTGATTCATCCAACTATATATGCGAATTATTTCCATTACTCCCTCAAGCGGACTGATACTCGACCTTGGGAGACTCCTTATAGGTATTGAGTCCGCTAATTCATCCTTTATCAAGGAGACCAAACGAGCTAAAACGTCAGCACTAGATTTTGTTCCCTTGGGATCTGCTGAATTTTATAACTCTTGAAAGGCTCTAGCTCGAGCTTTACCCTCTGCAAATAGGCATCCATTCTCTCTTCCTTGGCTTGGTATTCTCTGGTAACTTAATTCACTACGAGCTGCGAGTCACTTAGGATTATTAGTGATTCCGTGCCAATTTCTTTTGCGAGCTCAATGCCTGCCAAAGAGGCTTCATACTCCACCTTATTATTAGATGCGGCGAACTCGAATATGACTATAGCCTAAAATTTTGCCCCTTTGGGGCTTTCTAGAAACAATCCGGCCCCCGCCCCATTTTCATTAGAGGAACCATCCACATATAGTTTCCACTGCCAGTTGAGCTCGGCCTCGGCTATTTTTGAGGTGATGACCTTGTCGCTGCTTGGTTCTATCGGTACCATCTCTTCCCGCGTTGATAAGAGAATTCATAAATAAAATCAACTAAGGCATGACCTTTGATCGCTACTCTTAGTAGATATTTAATATCGTGCTGGCTTAATTCTAGCGACCATTGAATCAATCTGCCCGATGCTTCGGGATTCTGGAGCACTTTCCTCAATGGAAATTAGTCAGAATATGGATAATGTGCTCCTGGAAATAAGGCGCAACTTTCTTGTGGTCGTTATCAGAGCTAAGACCAACTTCTCCATTTCCGAGTACCTTGTCTCTACGTCGACCAATCGTCGACTCACATAGTAGATATTCCATTGTATCCCCGCCTCTTCTCTTATAAGTGATGCACTAACGGCAAAGAATGAGACCGCTAGATACAAAAGTAGTGGCTCGCCCAAAATAGGTTTCGACAGGAGATGGGGCTGACCGAGGTGTTTCTTTAACTCTTGGAAAGCTTTCTCACACTCCTCGGTCCATTCAAACTTCTTGTTTCCCTTTAATACTTCAAAGAATGGCAGGTACCTATCGGTTGCCTTAGAAACAAACCTGTTGAGAGCGGCCACTCACCCTGTCAAACTCTGAACCTGCTTAACCTTTGACTAGCTCTTCATGTTTATCAGCGCCTGAATTTCATCAGGTTAGCCTTGACCCCCCTACTGGTTGACCATGAAACCCAAAAAATTTCATGAACTTACACCGAATGCGCACTTCAAAAGGTTTAGGCGCATCCATTATTTTCTGAGGACCTCGAACATTTCTGCCAAATGCTCGATGTGATATGCTGCCTCTTTTAACTCTACCAGCATGTCATTGATATATACCTCCATGGTTTTGCCGATCTACTCGGCGAACATCATGTTGACCAACCACTGATATGTGGCCCCGGCATTTTTAAGCCCAAAGGGCATTACCTTATAGCAGTAGAGGCCACAGTTAGTAATGAACGAGGTGTTTTCCTCGTCGGGCTGATACATAAGGATTTGATTTATACCCCGAGTAAGCATCCATAAAGCTTAGCAAAGTGTGCCCGGCTGTTGCATCGAGGAGCTGATCAATCCTTGGAAGTGGGAAACTGTCTTTCGAGCAGGCTTTGTTTAGATCAGTAAAGTTGACGCAGGTTTGCCACTTGCCATTTGACTTCTTTACCAGCACCTGATTGGTAAGCCAATTCGGATATCTCACTTCTCTGATGAAGTCCATGTTTAATAATTTATCAACATCATCTTTCAATGCCTGGGACCTCTCCGCATCCATTTATCTCTTTTTTTGCCAGATCAGTTTTGTAGCGGGGTCGATGTTTAGCCTGTGACACATCACATCAGGGTGAATCCCTACCATGTCTGCGTGTACCCAGGTGAACACATCTAGATTCTTCTTGAGGAACCCGACTAATATGCCCGTTTGTTCCTCACTCAGCCCACTTCCAATTTTCAATACCCTGGTTGGATCTTCATTACTAATTGCAATATCCCTCAGCTCTTTAGTAGGACTGGCTGCGGGGTCTTCCTTATGGATCCGAGGATCAATTGTATTCTCAAATGGCCTAAGGTGCGGGCTGGCTTCAGCAATCATCATCATTTTTATAAGGGGCCATTTAATAGCCGCCGCCATAGCGTTGTTATAACAACTCTTGGTGTCAATAGTCGAGCCTCTAAGGACTCCGATCCCGTTATCAGTCAAGAACTTAACAGCTCGACAGCTCACTGAATCCACTGCTTCAAAGTCATCCAAAAACGGTCTGCCAAGAATACCATTATAAGTCATCGGACAGTCAACCACAATAAACTCTTGCATCACCGGTGACAACTTGCTTTCGAAGGAAAAGAACATTCACTGCGTTGCCATTGTCTATCATCAATTGGAAAACTTGGCTGTTCCCAATCACTGTAGTCACTACGATAGCATCGTGAGTGTACTTGGGTACTGCTAGCACTTTTCTCTCGTAAAGCCTATCACTTCGCTATCTGCCATTGGTCTCTTTTGCAGCCTTCCTCCCACAGTTCCAATAGACATAATTCTTGGTATTGAACCTATCCGACACTCTCGGGCATCTCTCTCCCGAGCATGTCTTAAGTTGCATATCGAGCTTAGCCCGCCATAGATCATGCATACTCTTACCCTACCCGGGAGAGGCGGTGGCCGGCTCTTTGGTAGCTCATTTCGGTCGATTTTTCTGTTGTTTCTACCACATTTTTTTCCTTCTTCACAAAATCTTTCAAATGCCCCCTCTTTATCAACTCCTTTATAGCATCTTTCATGTTTCGGCACTCATCAGTATTATGTCCGACATCCCGGTGGAACTGATAGTATTTTTGAGAATCCAGCCTAAACGAGGAGGTTTTAATCCTACCTGGTTGGGGGGCCCTTCTCACCTCGTTAGATATCTCATAAATATGAGACAATAAGGCGACTAGCAGAGTGTATTCCGCGAAACAGGCAACTGGTTCTCTTTCTCGGAACTCTTGCCTCGACCTTTTGTTGAAATGGGGTCTCTCAACCCGATCAGGGACTTTTCTCTTGTTCGCTGAGCAATCAGATAGCTAATAAGTGTTTCCTCCTAACGGTCCCCCTTTTAGAGCTTCTAGCGAGCTCTCTACCTTTTGATGCTTATCTGCCATTTTGTAAAACTGTGCTAGACTCACATGGTCTTCTTGTGGCAACTCATTCCAGAATTTAGTTTGCAGCCTCACCCCCGCGATTAGTAAAGTTTTAAGTGACTCCTCCAGCTTGTTTGCAACCATAATCTGTTCACTCTGGAATCTTCTCAGAAAAGAAGTCAATGATTCACCTTTCTCTTGGAGAATGTTGCTCAAGTAACTGAGCAGCATCAAAAATTGTAGCCTAGCCTGGAATTGCTGTAGATATAAGAAGGTGAACTATTGCTAGGAAGTAATTGAGCCCGCAGCTAGCCTTTTGTACCACTTCTTCGCCTCGCCTATAAAGTCACCGCAAAATAGCGACACTTCCCTAAATCGGAGACCTGATGCAATTTGGTAAAGTCATTATATGCATCCAAATGCTCATTTGGTTCTCCTTTTCCGTCATACTTTATTTCAGGATCCCTGAACCCCAAGGGAAGCGGTACCCGACGGATTTCATCAGAGAACGGCGAGTTTACAATTGAATCTGCCCGATTTGCGTTCTCCTATAGAGCTTTCAAATCATTCAGCATCCTCTATACTTATTCAAGCTCATTCGCTTGGGAATTGAGATTTTGTACCCTGTTAGCTCTTTGCTCGACCAAATGTGTTCTAAGGTCCACTGTCTGGACCAGAGGACTCTGCGCTCTAGTGCCCGATTCTGTAGCCTATTGGCTGGGATAATAGGTAATATCGTACGTACTACCCTGCTCACTGTGTCAGTTAGAACTAGCACCCCGGGAGTTTTGGTTTCAGCCCGTAGGGCGGGCTTGCCCTAAGTGTGGGTTAGGTCTCACACATATATTTTCTCTACCTCGCTGTTTAGAGCGAGCATTTATGGGTGGATCAATCTCGCCCATGCCTTGCTTTCCAGGCTGCCTCCCCGAATTGTTGGGATGACGAAGCGCTTGACTCTTGGTAAAATGAGCGGGAGCCTGCTGAGACCTTATGGGCGCAGATGATCCTGAAAGATCAGTACGCTGTTGACTTCGCCCAGTTGAAAACTGGCTTGTCGAGCTCTGCCTCCTGAGCCCTTTTCATCCCCGCCATGTCCTATTGCATAACCTGCATGACATTTGTTAGGGATTTTATCATATCCATCAACTCACCGTGTTCCGGGTTGGAGGGTCCAACCCTAAAGGTCTCGGTGATTGGTGGCAAATGATTGTTTCCCTCCTGCTGGGCAGGATTTTAGCTTTCACGCTCATCTTATGGATTTCTGGATGTTCTGGTATGGGCTATGTCTGTCGAATCGTTTGATTGAAAAGATCTTGTTGTTGTTGCGGATTGGCCCTCCTTCTAGCGCCAAAATGTTGATGCAGAAAATCGCAGCAACCAAAAAGATCCGGTTGACCTTGATCGGAATCAGAACGGATGTGTGCGTGATTACGGATAATCGGCAATGAACAATAACTGCAATAAATTAAATAACACAAGGAATTTTAAAATGGTTCAGCCTCTAGATTGAGTATCTATGTCCATTGTAGCTTTACTGCTATTATTTACTAAAACTTTTGTCACCACTTTCTACTCACGAACTGGGGTATTTACAGTGTTACCTTTTACATGGTAAGTTCAACCAAAATAGAATTACAATTCAAAGAGGAAAGTCAATCTCGAGATTCCTAGGATTGGATGATAATTTGGATTTTGAATATGATTGTATCCCGATTTCTGGGGGATAAGATTTATCATATCTGCTAGCTGTCACATTGGCAAGCTCATTTGTTCTGGTGACCTTAAGCTTTTTGTCAACATTCAACGATCGAGTCGAAACATTTATCTGTCGGGCTTATGCCAGTGACCCCTCTGAATCGGGCCTAATTAGAATCAACTCGCCATTGCAACCTTTCAGCCTTTCCACTGGCGTCTGACTTATGCAGACTCTTTATAGAAAAATCCCACACAACAGTAAGCCTAGAAGAAATTTGAGGCTTGTGAGTTGGGTGAAAATCAGAAACTGATGATTAAAAAAATAAACACCGGAAAACTGAGCAAAAGTAAAATCCAGTGATTAGAGCACAACATCCAGCTCTCAGTTTCAGATTCTAGCAGTGACACGATCAGAGCTGGGCAACGACTTGAAACTGGCAAAGTGAAGGACCACCAAACCAATAATAATAATAATAAGTTTTTTTTTTAAAAGCTAGCCATCAGTAAGCCAAAGTTGGCAGTTCGTGAGATGGAAGCCAATGACTAGCGATCAAGTTCTGGCATTCCGCGAACTGAGCTAGACGCTAGCTGAAGCTGATTGTGAACTAAGCTGGTCGCGAACTGTAGTTTCCAGCGAGCTATCTCTGGTGTCTCGCAAACTGAATTTGGCGACAGCGCGAACTCAAGTTGGCGGTAGCGCGAACTCAAGTTGGCAGCAACGCGAACTCAAGTTGGCGGCAACGCGAACTGAAGTCGGTGCATGCTATCAAATACTGGTAGCACGAATTGATTTATTCCAATAATGATCTGAAGCCAGCGAGCTGCAGAAGAAACCAACGATCTGAAGAAGATGAAACAAATACCCAACAATCCGAAGTTAGTGTTGTTGCGATCTCGAGCTTGAAGTTCGCATAAGCAAGCTGATGACGGAGAAAAGCCAGAGATCAATGAGCAGCGAACACGAGCAATCTCTGGCGAAGCACGAGCTGCCACCCGATCTACCTCTACGATCTACCTCCATGAGCTTCCTCCATGAGCTGCTTCCAAAATCCAACGAGTTAAAATTGCCAGAGACTAGCAACCAAGGAGCTTGAACTCCAACGAAGCGCTAGCTTGTTCAGCAAACTGAGTTGCACGCGAGCTTAAGCTGGCCAATCAAGAGTAGATTTCGACGATTTGTATTCCCAATTTGGAGTTGGCAGCTAACGTGAATAATTTCTAGAAGCCAACAAAGCCAAGCAAAGCAAATTAAAGTTGGCCAATAGTAAAGGTAAAATAAATTTCCATTTTAATTTATTATTTTTTTCACTCTTTTACTTGCATGTAAAATAGAAGTGAAAAGGAGGAGTGCCAAAAAGAGGCCTGTGAGCAGTTTCACATGTTTGCAAAATAATAGAGAAGCAAACGATAAAAAACATACCACGAACTTATTCATAGCGATCTGATGTGCGATCAAAATCAAGTTATCCACAATCTAACGGTAGTGATCCACAATCTGCTTCCGACTTGCTACAATCTGGGTTCGACCATGACACAAGCTACAACTACTTTTCACGCGATCTGGTTATGACCATGTCGCAAGCTGTAACTTGTTTTCAAGCGATCTGGTTCCGGAAGAAAATTATTGAATATTGAAGTTTCAAAGATTAGACACTCACATAGACGACTGAAGCTTTGATCGTATATGCGAGTAAAAAATTGAGGGCGTAAAACATGCAAAATGCCGAAAGCTCATGCATCCAAGCTCACGTGCTAGAGCGGTAAAAGTAATAAGTGTGGCTAAGATTATAAACTACATGTGCGAACAAAGGATAAGGTCACAAATGTGGGTGGAAGTTTGATGAAACCAAAGTAAATCGTTAAGGAGGTGTCCTCAATGAGACTACTCGCGGAGCAGTCACCTTCCGAACAGAATGCAAGAGTTTTCGGAGTTCGCAAAAACTGGGGGTTAGTGTTATCTAGTAAAATCGCATCAGTGGAACCACCCAAGTTGATTTGCTTCATCACTCTGCAGCTAGATTCCACAAAAAATAAAGATCTCACAGACTTGATCCAAATTCAGCCATATGAAGCAACTCTCTCCACAAAAATCATACAACAAATTCTATAAAAATGAGACTTTCCCCCTTTCTCTAGGATCGACTCTCTCACAAAATTGAAATCGGGATTAAGTAATTCTTTTCTTAAAAAACTATATATTTATTGCATTCTCTAATGAATAAAAGAAATAAATATAGAATTTGTCAACGACATTCGAATCATTATTAAAAAAAAATTATATTTTTTCTTAATTCTATAATTTATCTATTTATTTAATATTTATTTACAGGAATAGCATCATTTATCTTTTAATGACATTAACATCGAAGGTCCCATCAATATTCGAAAAATAAACATTAAGACAAAAAGTAACACCAAAACCGATAAGAATCAGACTACTGTACTTTGTCCTGTTTCAATTGGCTGGGCCCCTAGTTTGTCTGAAAATAAAAATAAAAATATATAAACAATTGAATTGAAATGCAAACGGGTGGCACACATCTTCCAATCAGATTGCCGGTTGGTGAGTTTTAGGTTAACAAAAAGAATCTAAAAAAAAAATAATATATATATATATTTTTTTAATTACGTATTCTATAATCAAAATAATTTTCCTCAGTCCAACATATTAAAATCAATGTTTTAAAACCCAACTTGTCTAATGACTCGGTCAGACAATTGGGTCTCGGTTTGAACGGTTTAAATCGATTGGTTTAGCCGGTGTTAATGTATCAACCTTTACAGATTTTAAATCCAACAAATACACCCTAAAAAATTTCCTACAAGTTTAAAATATAGCAAAAACACTCCTGTAGCTTCATAGCTTTTTTTTTCCCTCTTTCACCTCATCAGTTCTTTTTTGTTTTTGACTTTTTTCTTCAATCACTTACCCCTCTCTCTTTTGTATTTTTTTCTTCCTTCTTCTATTCTTTGTCTCTAAGACTCTAACTTCTTCACTACATCCTCTTCTTTTTTTTCTCCTTCCTTTCCCCCTTACTTTTCTCCACTTTTGGCTGAGCCACAACATACTTTTTCAAAAAAAACCCATTTTTGTTTCTGTAATCATCAGTAAACTCAAAAATGGCTAACATGATAAAATCCAAGGTCTAAGGGTTATAGATCTACACACAAGAAAGGCTTGAAAATGGGTTTGAGATGTTGAAAATTGTGATTTTGGTGTTGAAAGCTTTGATTTAGATGTTAAAAGTGATAGTTTTTGTGAGTTTGGTTATGACTAAGCTGCTTGCTGATAATAAGGTGTTGAGTTTATTGTTTCTGTTGTTGTTGTTGTTGTTGTTGTTGGAGGAGGAGAATGTAAGAGAAAATGGCTTGGAGAAGTGGGTATGTGGAAGGAGGAGATGGTGGAGTAGGGCGGTGACAAAGAATGACGAAAAAAAAAAAAAGAAAAAAAAAATTAGGGATTTTTGTTTTTAAAAGTGACGCGGTTTTGTGATCAGGCCGGTTGGACCACCGGTTCATCACTGTCTATTCGGTCAAAATCCAGCCCAAACCGAGTTAATAGCTATTATCGATTTTTATTATACCTTAGACCGGACAAGTGGCCGATTCCCGATCCAACCGATTCAACTGGCCTATCCGGTCCGAGTTTCAGAACATTGGTTAAAATATATTTGTTTATAAATAATGTAATGGTAACTATTTTTTTCACATACTGATTTATAAACAGACAAAAATTTACTGTAAAGTACAATTACATAAACTAATTTTTATGATGGGAAACACAATGCTTGAAGATGTATAATATGTTTTTAATACCAAAATCATTTTAAATGTTTAAAATATTTTATCAGACACCAAATTACATACATATAATATATAAGAATAATCATTTCATGTTACCTTGTACCTCATCAATCAGTTGTCTTTCACTATCAGTTCAAGCTCAATCAAGGAGTGTCATCTGTTCGATAGAACCCGCGATCACTTCCTTTAAAGAGAATACCTCCTTCAATGTTTTTGAGGATCTCATCTCAGAAGCTCAAACTCATTTCTCTAACAAAGAAATTAACTAGAAGCTTCGAACAGCTTTATCTCTCTAGAATTGTTTTATTCGTTTGTTGTGATTTCTACTATCAAACTTGTAATCACGATAATGAATAGAAACTAACAATGGATGTATGAGTTCGTTATTCAGTTTCCGAACCACTATAAAATTCTTGTCTCATTTACTTTTTAAGTTATTAATTAACGAACTAAAGAATGATCGCCCTTACCAGTAAATAACCTAAAATCAACTTGAATACGATCTGGTCGCAATAATCAGTTCGTAACTAGTTCGTTGACGGTGCAATTTTACATGTTAATGCCTAGTAATTTATAATATTTTTTTTTACATAATATTATTATTCGTTTATTTATGCAAGAGATTTTTTACGATAAAAAATATCGTATTTAGGGATGCAATAAATTATCTATACAACAACTTTCTTTTAAATCGATTTAGGTATTAATTAAGCTAAATATAAAAATAATTAGAACACTCTCTTAAATGTAAGAAGTTAGAAGTTAGAAGTTAGAAGTTAGAACTGAAGACTAATGATCACTGATTGTTTTTTGAGATAAAATCATAAATTATATGAAGTACAATTATAGAATCTAATTTTTATGACGGAAACTTAATTGTTTAAAATGTATAATTTGTTTTTAATACCAAATTAATTTTAAATATTTAAAATCATTTTAGGTAAAAATTATGCTAAATCTGAAGATGATTAAAGATCACTAATTGTTTCTCGAGATAAAATCATAGATTGTATATAACAAATTCACTTCTCTTCAGCTAAAAATTATTTCTTCTTTTAGCACTTAAAATCTCCTCTTTCTTCTCCAATCCTCAAGTTCATCCCACTCTGATCACAACAATGGCCAAGTGTTTCAGCTTCACTGAATCCCGAAACTGGTGCTACCGGTACACTTTCAGTCACTCAGGTCTCAAATCCTCTACCGTCGATCTCTGCGACGGCACGATCATGCACTGTTGGATCCCCAAAACTCACAAACCAACCAAACCAACACTCTGTCTCCTTCATGGTATTGGCGCCAACGCAATGTGGCAATGGGCTGAATTCATTTCTCCGTTGATATCCAAGTTCAACGTCTACGTTCCCGACCTCTTGTTCTTCGGCGACTCTTACACCACACGCAGCGAGAGGTCTGAGGCTTTTCAGGCCTCGTGCGTGATGGGTGTGCTGGAGGCTCACGGATTGAAGAGACTGACGGTTGTGGGGATCAGTTATGGTGGTTTTGTGGGTTACAGTTTGGCTGCGCAGTTTAAGGAGAAGGTTGAGAGGGTGGTGCTAATATGCGCGGGTGTTTTTTTGGAGGAGAAAGATATGGAACAAGGTTTGTTTAAGGTTAAGACTGTTGATGAAGCTGCTGAGATTTTGCTCCCTCAGAGACCGGAGAAAATGAAGGAGCTGTTGAGATTGACTTTTTACAAGCCGCCTAAGAATGTTCCTTCTTGTTTTTTCAACGATTTTATTGAGGTCAGTTTTATTATCTTTCAAACTTGGTTCATGATTTTTATTATTAAGTTTTTGTTTCTGATCAATCAAATTATTTTATGTGTCTATGAGCGTTCTGTTTTAGTGTTAAAGTTTGGGATTGAGCTTCATTTCAGGGTGTTTTATGAAAACAGAACACATGAAGGTTGAAACTTCTATTTCATTTTCTTTATCTAGGCTTTCGAGATCGGAAAATTTAACTTTGGATCGTGATCAGATGAAAAGGGGTTATTGATTATGAGGTTTCGTTGAATTTATGCAAGAGTTATGAAGTAATTAACAGTGGAATAAGGCATAAAGGACATTAAAACAAATATTCTGATACAATTTAGAAATCTATTGATGGAAACTACCCTCAAACAGTGAGCATAAAACATAGTTATTTGAGAATATATTGAATTTATCTCACTGAATTTGGAATTAATTAATAGGGGAGTTTGAAATCAATTACTCTGCTTCTTTATTTCCAGATTATTTCTTCTATAACAAGTTATATCAGGATTACCTTGGCAACAAGTCTTCATGAATTGCCTTCTTTTTTGTGAATATATTGTATATATAATAAGTTCGTGACAAATTTTCAATAGTTTGCAACCAAAATGTTGATGCTTGTGAAGTATTAGTTATCCAAAGTGTGCGTCTCCGTTTCTTGTGGTGCTGTCAATCTTTGTTTCGTATTAATCTTGCTATCAACTGTCGAAATATTCACTAGTAACGGAAATTTTTGGTCCGGTATGGTGCAGGTGATGTGCACGGAATACATTCAGGAGAGGAAAGAATTGCTCCAGGCATTACTTAAGGGCAGAAAATTATCTGATCTTCCTAAGATAACTCAGGTTATTATGCATTACATATTATTATGATCGGGGTAACTTTTAGCATCCACTAATTTCAACACTACTTTTATCTTCCTTTCATCTTCTAGTTATTTATTTTAACTCTTCATGTTGCAGCCTACACTTATCATATGGGGAGATCATGACCAGGTGTTTCCGCCCGAATTGGCACACAGATTGAAAAGGTTAATATAAAAGATTTAATATGTTTATGTTTCTTTTGAACATGAACCTTCTGAATTGGTTTTTTACAATGGTTATGTTTCCACTTGTGCAGCCATTTGGGTGAGAATGCAGAACTAAAAATGTTAAAGAATACAGGGCATGCAGTTAATATAGAGAGGCCCAAAGAAATGTACAAGCACTTGAAAGCTTTCCTTATCGATCAGCTTCCTACGACTACGCAAATAAATTATAGCAATGGACGCGAGGCAGATTGAAAGTCATGCCAAGAAAAATGAATTACAACTGAGGTGAGATGGATATGTACTGTGTAGTGGGTAACATTAGCATTTTGAGGCTTGTGAAATTAAAGTACTCATTTTTATATTTAGAAGATGTGGAGTAGTGAATTAATGGAGAAATATTTCACTACTCTATGGGGAAATATTTCTATTAATAGGGTTATCCTCTCGGAAAGCTAGCTAAGTTATCCAGATTTACGGATCATTCAGTCTGCGGATTCTTAGTTAATTTACAAAATTTTCATTGCAGATGATGATATGTTGTAGGAATGATCATTTTCATATGAACGTAATGCAATAGTTACATTTGGACTTTTCCTATTTTAATTAACGTGTAGCACACTCCATCCTTATTTTTCTCCATCTCAAGCAACCAGGCATTGACTATTAATTATGTTCCAGTGCCGCGGAAATTATTGACTGATTGGATTCCGAATGATAGTTTCCCATTCGTCGTTAAGATCTGTTAATAAAATCTGTGAACTGAACATAATATAATAACTGTAAAGACCAAAATATCCTTAATTGTTTGACTTAATATATTTTTTATTATTTTGTGTAATCAATTACCTATATACACTCTTTAAATATGAAATTACTAATATAATATCAACCTATATGACTATCATTGGTTTTTTTTTTTTATCCTTAAAAGGGTAATTTTGACTTTTCATGTTTAAAAAAAACCCTAATTTTTTCTCCTATTTCTTCATTTTCTTTCTACTTCCTTTTCTCTTTTCTCTTTCCATCTCATCTCTTCTCCGCCTTTTCTCTTTCTCTTTCTCTTTCTTTCCTTTCATCTCCCTCTTTTTCCTCCTAATACACGACCCTTACCAATAATCTGTTTCATCCCAAGATCTTGAAATATAAAATGAGTAGGTGTTAGAAGTTATGTATATTTAAGTTTGGGGTACTTATGTAATTGTAGTGGGTATATATAT
>WYDK02118157.1:6183604-6194665 GCA_009867345.2 Toxicodendron radicans
TTAAAGCCATTTCATGCCAACTTCCCAACAAGCAATAATTCTTAGTAATTTCTCATCATGTCATAATAACAAGCATGCAAGTAATATCAATTAAATAAAATAAAAACATTAAGGCATGAATAACATGAATAAAAATCATTCACTTTATACTGCATTTTTTGCCCATAAAAAGCTTGAACTGGGTGCCACACAAAACATAAAAGTTTTAGATCTATGTCTTAAATTTCTAAAACATTTTGTATCGTGCCATTTGAAGTTCTATAAATGGCTATTTTTGTGAACCCTGTTCACTGTCCAACAAAATTGTTCATTTCAACCCTTTAGAAATCTTCAACTTCTCATGCATTCGAACACATGTTTAAACTCTACACAACATTCACAACACAATAATACTATCAACTAGTATCAAATTCATCTCAATCTCCACAATTAAAAATAGGCATAAACTTTAGTTTATTATTCTTATAGCAAATCCATTCTTTTCAAGATTTACTTACCTTAGCAAGGTTAACTTTGAGCCAAACAATTGCTTGGATCCAATATATCTTCTTCTTCTTCAATCTAAAGATATTGAAACCATATGAGATCTCACATTTTAAAGCAAGAAAATACACTTAATAGACATACCCATACCTTAGAACACTTGTAGAATAATTACCGCCTTTTTATTTCACTTAAAACACTCCAAATTCAAGCTTGGAATTGAAGAAAATGGGGAGAAAGATGAAGTAAGAAAATCAGCAATGGTGGAGAGGAAGAAGATAAACTTTACACAAAAAATATCTTCCTTTTATATATTATTAATCTTTGCAAAAATTCTCATTTTGTCCTTTGGTGAAAATTACCATTTTGCCACTCAAACAATTACACAAATACCCTTAGTATAAACATAATTTTCACCTTAATAGCTTTCATTTGAATCCACACTTTTTCTTCTAATTCCTTATAAAAAGACCATTTTGCCCTTAGTGAAGTTTTTGTCTTTTTTCAAGCAATTTCTTTTAAGGAAATTTCAAAGGGGTAATTCTAAGTGTATGGAAATATAAATTGCATTTTTCTACGTACCTTGACTCGAGTATTACACCTTAGCCACCTTTTGCTTCTCCCAAAAACGTGTGCCTTATTCCTCTTGAGAGCAGAATTTCCTTTTGTCTCTTTATTGGTTCGTCTTGATTATCTTCGTGTGGATCACTGTTTGTGCAATCTTGTTCTTGGATTGAAAGCAAAATCAAAATCCAGAGAAGGAGCCTTCAAACACTGGTATAAATCTGATTGATTTATTGATATATATTATGTATAAATTATGTGTATCCTTTTTGATCTTACATTAAGGGAGTTCATTGAGTGTAAAAATTTTTGTTATATTCCGTTGCGCACTCGATGGATTTCCCAAAAGAAACCTCAGTATCAGATACTACGGTTCCAGTATGTAGGTCTTCTAGAGAATCCAGACCTCCAAAGAGGTATTGATTCCTACAGGAACAGGATTTTGAATCCTACCTAGTGGGAGCCAACAATCATGGTGATGATCCTAGAAGCTAAGAGGAAGCTATCCTGGATAGGGATTCAGGTAAATGAATAGAAGCAATGAATTCTAAAATAGAATCAATGCATACCAATCAAGTGTGGTCACTTGTGGATCCACTTGAAGGAATAGTTCCTATAGGCTACAAATGAGTCTATAAGAGAAATATTGGCAAGGATAGGAAGGTAGAGACCTTTAAAGCACAACTTGTTGTAAAAGGTTATACTCAAAAACAAGGATTGGACTATGAGGAAACCTTTTCGCCCGTGGCAATGATTAAGTCTATCCGAATTATGCTAGCTATTGTAGCATACCATGACTATGAGATTTGGCAGATGGATGTCAAAACAACTTTCCTTGATGGTTTCATTGAGGAAAACAGTTATATGGAACAGCCAGTAGGTTTTGTATCCTCATCTAGCCAAAACAAGGTATACAAGTTACATATATCCATTTACGGATTGAAGCAAGCTTTCAGAAGCTGGAACATCCAATTCGATGAGACAATCAAATCATTTGTTTTTATCAAGAATCCGAATGAACCTTGTGTATACAAATGGGTTAAAGATCACGCAATCACATTTCTCATATTGTATGTAGATGACATATTTTTTATAGTAAATGATGTAGGCATGATGACTGAGGTTAAAGTCTGGTTATCCAGAACTTTCTCGATAAAGGACTTGGGAGATGCAACCTTGATCCTTGGGATACGCATCTATAGAGATAGATGTAAGAGGATAATAGAATTATCCCAAAAATTGTACATAGAGAAAATGTTGAAAAGATTTAACATGGAGAACTCTAAGAGAGGTCTCATGCCCTTCATGAAAGTCTTCATCTTTCAAAAGATATGGGTCCAAAGACCGATGAAGAGCAACAGCGGATGTGTCGTGTTCCTTATGCTTCGACAGTAGGGAGTCTAATGTACGCAATGCTATTTACAAGACCTGATATTGCATATGTTGTAAGTATTACGAGTACATATCAGGAAAATCTCGGGGAGAAAACATTGGTCAATTGTTAAAACGATCCTTAAGTACTTGAGAAGAATTAAGGATCTAGTTCTGAGTTATGGATGTTCAGAGTTAAACATTCATGGATACTCAGATTATGATTTCCCGTAAGATGTTAACGATAGAAAGTCTACGTGAGGGTTCATTTTCTTTTGTAATGGAGGTGATGTTAGTTGGCAGAGTTCTAAACAATCAACTATAGCAAACTCCACTACTGAAGCTAAATATATTGATGCATTAGCAGTAGCAAAAGAGGTCATTTGGATGCGTAAGTTCGTATCCAAAGTTGGTGTGGTTCCAAACATGTGTTATCCGATAACCGTGTTTTGTGACAATATTGGAGCTATTGCACAAGCAAACCAATACCTCACAAAAGGTTTGCCCATGTTCAGCGTAAATATCACATTTTGAGAAAGATCGTTGGAACTTGAGAGATATTGAATCAGAAGGTCTCCTTGGAGGAAAATGTAGTTGATCCACTCACTAAGGCGATGACACAGAAACAGCTGGACCTACATCTTGAGAAGATGGGTATGAGATACAACAGTGAATGGCTTTAGTACAAGTGGGAGTTTGTTAGTGTATGCCTTAGAAACCATTAGTGTTGTCGTTTTCAGGTCATTTAATCTTGTAATAAAAAATAAATTAGAATAATAAAAAAAGAGCTCTTTTAAATTCATATATGTATGTTGCTTCCTTTATTAAATCATGCACATAAATAAAGTACATATATGAATAATCCAGATAATTTATTTAATGAGTAAATAAAATTATCAAATTGTTCCCTGTGGAAGTGATATTATCTGGGCGATAATATTGCATAGTAGGCATATTGAATACTTCCGAAAAGGATATCAAGAGTTGATATATGTTCGGATGATGATGATAGTTATGTCACTAGGGTATTAGAATGGATTAACGATTAGAGAATCATATGGGAATGCATGTAGTCAATGATTTATCATTCAGTTATATCAGTGTATGATGTAATCCTTTGACCTAAGATGTCGTGTCAGGATCCGATATGGACACGTATGGTTCATATGGTATATAAGTACGAGGCTAACCATGCCATGTATGTTAAAGCCTACTTGGTCATACGTAGTTTATACACAAACATGAACGATGATCAAGATGGGATCCGTTGGCTCGAAAATATAGGATTTGGAGTATCCGTTGACTCTATCTGGATCCAAGTTCCTGGAAGAACGTCGATAAATTTTGGAAACCAAAATCTCTAGCCATAGTATAAGTGTAGTCATACGAAAGGTAGTTTGTAGTGACAAGTTTCAAACATACTGATCGATGATTCAGAAAGATGTCGAGTTCAAGATTTTGATGACCCATAAATATGTGCTCAACTGGGATAAGACAACGGAAAGATATTACCTACATGGTAAATATGACACAAGATAGGTTTGATGGATATATTCATCTATCGTGTTTTAGGGACTATGGCACATTTCTAGATGGATTCCATAGTTGATGGGTCCTTAAACTGGTTTACAGATCTCTCCGGTTCTAGCCCACGACTAATTCATGATAGACCTACATGGTCACACCAATAGCCTTGAGGAGTTAGAGGGATTTGAGAGAGTAGATTTTTTATATTCTTCACTTTGATAAAACACACTATCTCTCTCCCAACATGTGGACAACCCTCTCTCTCACTCTTGGTGGTGTAAAAGTGTAGAGAGCTTAAAGATTTGATCTTCCTCCATCAAAATAAAAAGCTTGGAGCAAAGGTTCAACACTTACTTCACACCTTTTTGTTTTGTTAATCCGTGGCTTGCACATGCATGCTACTTTAGCACATATTCCATCAATTTTCAGCCATGTAATGCTTTCTTTCAAATGGTATCAGAGCCTAAAAGCTCCTTGCATGTCATTTAATGAGCAAAGTTACATATTTTGATGTATATAAATAATTTGCTTATGATATCATGCATGCATGTCATTGTATTGAAGTAAAAATGAGTTTTTCTTCTTGTAAGTGCACATGCATGTCTCAGCCAACTTGATTCATGAAAGAAAATGTTTTTCTTTTCATTCTTAAGAGTTTTGAATGAATGTTATGTTGATAACATATGGATACTAGTGTTGGTTGAGTGGAAAAGATGATACAAGCATGATTGACGTTTGTATGAATTTTTTATAATGGATATTCACACATGTATGTTAGGCCACAATGTTTTCTTATCAATGAATGTTTATATTTTGTTATAATTGATTTTAAATACCTAAAATATGATTTTGGGTTAATGGTTGAAGTTGTTTGCATGAGATGTTACAATATTTGCATGCATGTGTTTTGGCTTGAAAATGATCAAATGCTTTAATTTTGGTATATGTCATTTTTGGCCAAGTTTGTTTCATCATCGATCTAATTTTATTTAACTTATAAATGAGATTATAACTGTTATGTGATAACAAGGGTTAAGGATTAAGTGTTAATTCAAATATACTTTCTCATGTTTATAAGTGTTTATATGTTATGACATGCTGAATGTTTAATGTTTTAATTTTGATTAAAGCTGTTTTGAGCATAATTTTATGCAAATGTTGCATGTTATAATGGTTGGTTAATTGATGGGTTTTAGCTATGAATTTGTATTAGTTCATGTGATGAATTAATAGGACATGATTTATGCATGGTTATGGCAAAATGACATAATAGTTAATATGATTAATTAGTTATGTCATGCATGGCAATAATATCATAATTTATAAAATAATAAGTTTAATTTTGAATTTTGAAATGATGTGAAAGTCTTGTCAAATTCAAAATCAAGGTCATGCATGCAATTTTCAATGACGTGATTTGAAAATTAATTGTTATTTTAATTTTAGTGGAATATGACATAATGGTTGTGTTCATATAGACTAAAATAAATTGTTATTTTTATTTTGAGTGGAATATGACACAATGGTTGTGTTCATATTGATACACTTGTAGAAATGGAGAACGAAGCAGTTCAAAATCAACAACCAATTGATGAGAGGGACAGAGCCATTGAAGATTTTGATACACCTCTGATCAATCAGTTCAACCCAAGCATTGTCAAACTTGAATTTCCAGCTCAGCAATTTGAATTAAAGCATGTGATGTTCCAGATGTTACAAACAATGGGTCAGTTTGGGGTTTAGTTACTGAAGACCCACATCTACATTTGAAGTTGTTCATGGAAGTCAACGATTCTTTCGATTTGCAAGGAGTTTCTGAAGATATTCTGAGGCTCAATTTGTTTCCATACTCATTGCGAGATAGAGGTCGTGCTTGGCTTAATTCGTTACCTCTAGATTCAGTCTTGGATTGGAATGACTTGTTACACAAATTTCTTTTGAAGTATTTTCCACCTCAAAAGAAAGGAAAGCTTCGAAATGATGTTACCTCATTCCAACAATTTAAAGATGAGATGTTGCATGAAACATGGGAAAGATCCAAAGAGTTATTGAGGAAGTGTCCTAATCATGGGATACCTTGTTGGATTCAGATGGAGACCTTTTATAATGGATTAAATGCGCACACGCGAATGCTGGTTGATGCGTCAGTAACTAGTGCACTATTATCCAAGTCATACAATGAAGCATACGAGCTCTTGGAAAGGATTTCGATTAACAATTATCAGTGGCCAGCAACTAGGGCAGGGAATGTAAGAAGAACAGTCGCTGGAGTTATAGAAGTGGATGCTATCACATGATTATCTACTCAAGTAGCTTCCTTAACTAACTTAGTTAAGAACATGAGTGTTCCTGCGTCAGCATTATCACCAGTAAGGGGTAGTTCAACATGTCATCTAGAAGCGGTATCTTGTGTATTCTGTGGTGAAGGGCATCTATATGAAAATTTTCCCAACAACCCTGCATATGTATGTTTTGTGAGTAATCAGAATAGGGGAAATAATCATTATTCTAATACTTACAACGCGGGTTGGAGACAACACCCAAATTTCTCTTAGAACAATCAAGGAGTAGGTATTTCATCATCCAATTAGCAGAGGCCTTTGCACCCACTAGGATTTCATCAGCAAATGCAGCCAAGAAATGATCCTTTAGAGAACAAAATCCATTCCTTGGAGACCCTCATGAGAGATTTCATGGCTAAGAGTGATTCCATCATAAAGAATCAGTCTACTTTGATTCAAAGCCAAAATGTCTCACTGAAGAGTCTGGAGAACCCAATGGGACAACTTGCATTGGCAGTTCATATAAGACCACAAGGTTCCTTCCCAAGTAATACCGAAAATCCAAGAGAAGGCAAGGAACAATGTCAAGCCATTCAATTGAGAAATTGAAGGGAAGTGCAAATGCCAAGGAGAATGTCTGAACCAGAGCAACCCTCAGCTAAATCTCAGTCCACTGAAGCAGATCTTGAAGTGCAAGAGGCAGTGGAGAAGTCAAAGAAGAAAACTTCAGATGCTGACATCGCTGGGCCAGCACGACTCAACATTGAGAAGCAGCAGCATGTAAAACCTTCTCCACCATGCCCTCAAAGACTTCAAAAGCAGAATCAAGATAAGTAATTCAACAAATTTCTTGAAGTTCTAAAGCAGCTCCATATAAACATTCCACTAGTTGAAGCTTTGGAACAAATGCCCAACTATGTCAAGTTTATGAAAGATATTTTTTCAAAGAAAAGGAAGATGAGTGAGTTTGAGACAGTAGTCATGACCAAGGAGTGTAGTTCTATTTTGCAAAACAAACTTACACAAAAGCTGAAGGATCCTAGAAGTTTCACACTACCATGTTCGATTGGAAATACCTATTGTGGAAGGGCACTATGTGATTTGGGGGCTAGTATCAATTTGATGACTCTTTCTTTGTTTAAGAAGCTTGGAATTGGTGAAGCAAGGCTAACAACAGTAACTCTACAACTTGCTAATCGTTCGTTTGTTCATCCAAAAGGCAATATTGAAGATGTGTTGGTAAGGGTTGACAAATTCATTTTCTCCTTGGACTTCATCACCTTGGACTATGAAGCTGATCGTGAAGTGCCTATCATTTTGGTAGACAATTCCCATCCACAGGGAAGACATTAATTGATGTTCAAAAAGGAGAACTCACTATGAGAGTCAATGATCAGGAGGTTACTTTTAGCGTTTTAGATGCAATGAAGTTCCCCGATGACTGATACTAATGCTCTGTTGTGGGCATTATGGACAACATAGTTATGAAGGAAATGGAAAAATTTTGCAGTAGTTGGGTTGATGTTGATGATTGTATGGTTGATGAATCTGAGCTTAATAAAGAAGAGGAAAATAGTGTGAATGTAGCTGAACTACAAGGGAACTCGAGGTTTAGCAGATATGGGTAGAAGTTTGAACTTTTAGATCATGGTGAAAAGGATCTGAAGCCTATCAAGCCATCTATTGAAGAACCTCTAGGGCTGGAGCAGAAGCCACTGCCTAGTCATCTTAAGTATGCATATCTTGGGGAAGGAGACACTTTGCCTATCATTATCTTCTCTTCACTTCCTAAAGACAGAAAACAACAACTGCTGAAAGTACTCAAGCAACATAAGAAAGCTTTTGGGTGGAGTATTGCCGATATCAAGGGAATTAGCCCTTAGATTTGTATGCATAAAATATTGCTTGAAGATAATTGCTGCATTGTTGTTAAGCACCAAAGAAGACTCAATCCAGCCATGAAAGAGGTTGTGAAGAAAGAATTTTGAAATGGTTGGATGCGAGGATAATATATCCAGTTTCAGATAGTGAATGGGTGAGTCTTGTTCAGTGTGTTCCCAAGAAAGGCGGCATAACAATAGTCAAGAATCAAAATAAAGAACTAATTTCCACGTAGGGTTTTACAGAAGATTTATAAAAGACTTTTCAAAAATTTCCAAACCTTTGTGTTCTTTACTTGAGCGTGACAAGAAATTTGATTTCACCAAGGAATGTCATGTTGGTTTTGAAACATTGAAGAAGACCTTAGTTTCAGCACCTATGATTGTAGCGTCTGATTGGCACTTGCCATTTGAGCTTATGTGCAATGCAAGTGACTATGTTGTTGGAGTTTTGCTGGGGTAGAAGAGAAGTAAGATTGTTAACCTTATTTACTATGCAAGTAAAACCTTGTGTGTTGCACAGCTCAACTACACCACAACGGAGAAAAAAATTACTTATTGTGGTCTTTGCATTTGATAAGTTTAGAGCCTACCTTATAGGGACTAAAGTGGTGGTTCACATTGATCATTCAGCCATCAAATATTTGGTTTCAAAGAAAGATTCAAAACCAAGGCTTATAAGGTGGATTATACTTTTGCAAGAATTCGATTTGGAAATTGTTGATCGAAAAGGTTATGAAAATCAAGTTGATGACCATCTTTCAAGGCTTGAAAATGATTACTTGGCATAATTACTTGGCATGTGGCATTCTACCTCCGGACGTTTCCAGGCAACAATTGAAGAGATTTTTGATGAAGTTAGATTTTACTTCTGGGATGACCCATATTTATCCAAGCAAGGGGCTGATCAAATTTTGAGAATATGTATATCTGGTTATGAATACGCTAGCATACTGCATCAGTGTCATGCAACACCCTATTGTGGTCATTTTGGTGGGTTAAGAACAACAACAAAAGTCTTTCAATCTAGGTTTTTCTGGCCTAATATCTTCAAGGATGCTCAAGAGTTTGTCAAATCATGTGATCGTTGTCAAAGGATAGGTAATATCTCCATGAAGCACGAGATGCCTTTGACCAACATTTTAGAGGTAGAACTTTTTTACGTGTGGGGGATTGATTTCATGGGACTATTTCCCCCTTCTTTTGGCATGAATTATATCCTGGTGGTCGTTGATTATGTATCCAAGTGGGTGGAAGCTCAAGCTTCCTCTACAAATGATGCCAAGGTGGTTATAAAGTTTTTGCTGAAGAACATTTTCACTAGGTTTGGAACTCGAAGATGCCTCATTAGTGATGAAGGCACACATTTTGTGAATCGATTGGTGAGTTCTTTGCCTAATAAATATGGAGTTAAGCATAAGATAGTCAATGTCTACCATCCACAGACCAATGGTCAGGTTGAAATCTCCAATAGGGAAATCAAACAAATCTTGGAGAAATTAGTTTGTACTAATCAAAGGGACTGGTTTTTAAAGCTAGATGAAGCGTTATGGGCATACCGCACAACATTCAAGACTCCTCTTGGCATGTCACCTTATAGGCTAGTTTTTGGCAAGGTTTGTCACCTACCTTTGGAGCTAGAACACCGAGCTTATTAGGCCATCAAGAAGCTGAACATGAACCTACAAGAAGCTGGGGATAAAAGGAAAATGCAATTGCTTGAGCTTGAGGAACTTCAGAAATTCTCTTATGAAAATGCCAAGTTATACAAGGAAAAAGTCAAGAAATGGCATGATCAGAAAATCCATAAGAGAGAGTTATGTCCAGGTGTAATGCCCACGCCAAGGTACGTAAAAATATGTGTTTTATATTCCCATACCCTTAGAATTACCCCTTTGAAATTTCCCTAAAAGAGATTGTTTGAATTTTGATTAAAACTTCACTAGGGGTAAAATAGTCTTTTCATAAGGAATTAGAAGAAAAGGTGGGGAATCAAATGAAAGAATTTAAGGTGATGATTATGAATATAATAAAGGTATTTGAGTAATTGAACAAGTGGCAAAGTTGTAGTTTTCACCAAAGGCCAAGGGTAAAATGGGAAAGGAAGTAATATCTTTATATATATAAGATATTTTTTAGTTGAACTTATCCATTTCTTCCTCCATTGTCGATTTCTCCTTGCAATTTTCTCTCCATTTTTCTTCAAATTCCAAGCTTGAATCCAAGAGTTTAAGTTGATTTGAATTAGGTCTTTTCAACCTAAAGTGTTCTAAGGTATGGGTTAAGCTTGTTTAAGTGTTTTTCTTGCTTTAAAGTTTAAGTTCTTATGGAATTTCATTTGTTTTAGATTGAAGAAGAAGAAGAATTGAATTAAAGGAAGTGTTTAGCTAAAAGTGAAGCTTGATAAGGTAAGTAAATCATGGGATAAGTTGATTTATTATGTGATTTAAGTTTTCAAGAATCATACCTTTTATGTGTGTTGAGATTGAGAAGGAATTGATATGAATTGACTGTATTGGTGTGTTGTGGATGTGATTAGAAGTATGAATATGTGATTTTAAGCATGAGAAGTTGAAGTTGTGTGATAGGTATGGAGATGAAGAATTTGGCCAAACCTAGGGTTACACTTTTGTGTTTGGTTTTTAGTTAAATGATATGGTTGGCATGTGTTTGATGATGTGTTGATGTTGAATCTACCAATTGATGGAAGAAATTGCGTATATGTGGTGTTATGTGTAGATTCGGCCATGCCTTAATGTAGGCCTTAATGTGCTTTGTTTGTTTATATAATGTTATATGCATGGCTACTATAATGAGAATTGTGAAGAATTGTTGTTTGTTGTGGAAGTGTTGATGAATTTGGCCATGGTAGTAAGCATGGGCCTTGTTGCTTGTGTTGAGAAATTGATGTGTTTGAAGTTGTTGCATGTGTTTAAGCCATTAAAGAAAGAAGA
>WYDK02118157.1:6194765-6205093 GCA_009867345.2 Toxicodendron radicans
TATGCTTGTAATAAAAATTTTAGATAGATGACTTGGTATTGAGCCTCTTGAGATATGAAGTGAGATTATATGAGATGTTGGAAATTATGTGCTAGCCCTATGTAAAACTAATGAGCACCTTCTTATATAGAAAATTTTCAGAATTGTTTTTCTCATGAAACGCTATCCAGAGCATAAACTTTGTTAATACTTGGCAAAATCTAACAAAATGAAATTAATAAAAGTTTAGAACCAGAGTCTGACCATCAGTTCACTAATTTTGTTATTGGATTACTATTATTTTTAACTTTTATTTGTCATAGCTATTTAGTTTTGCAATTTTAGGTTTAATAACATGAAAAAGGTTTATTGCTATGTAAAATTGAACCCAAAATTTATTTGAAAACTTTATTTAAATTTACAAATTGCATTTTAAAACAATACTAATCAATGAATGTCGCCAAAAGTTTATTAAATAGTTAGTCTTTTACTAGTGTTTTTATCAGCTTTTAGTAGCATTTTCATTAACGTTGTTAAAATGTCATCCAAAATGTATAATAGCGTTTACAAATGTCGCTAAAAGTTGAAATATCGTCAGTGATTTTGACATAAGCCACTAATACGCAATTTGTAAAATGCTAAAAATTTAGGTATTTTATTGACTTTTAGTGGCGTGTGTAAAATGCCACTAAAAGTTAAATAAACGCCACTAAAAGTGACTTTTAGTGACATTATACAAACGCCACTAAAAGTCAATACATTTAATGGCATTATACAAACACCACTAAAAGTCAATACATTTAGTGGCATTTGTAAAACGCCACAAAAGGATCAACAAGTGCCGCAAAATTTGGCGGTATGTGTGACGGGTGGCGGGAAGGGGGTTTTATCGACGTTTTAAAACACCACTAAAAATCATGACAAACGCCAGTATAAATCTGGTTTTTAGTGGCGTTTTTTGGGGTCTATACTGCTGTTTGTTATAAACGTCGGTATAACCTATACCGACATCGGTTTCAACGACATTTGCCAAAATGTCAATAAACTTTTTAGTGGCGTTTTTAAACGCCGCTAAAAGGTAAAAAAAAATGCCACTAAAGGTCTTTTATGAGTTTATTGTTGGACCTCATCAGACCCAATACGTTTTTTTGCTTATAAAATAAGTTGTGACATTCACAAGAGATAGAGAGATTCAGTTAGTAATTTGAAAGCCACCCAGTACAATCAACATCTATTCATTAAAAACACCATCTAACCAACTTTACATGAGAATTCAAACATCAATTCCAATTTGAAATCATTAGTAAGAGTTTGGCAATTGAGAAATAGATAGTGATGATAATAAGTTTTCTTTTTATTTCTGAAGCAGCTCATGAGAACAACATAAATCTAAATCATTAATACAAACCCAAAGTAAATGGAAATACTAACAAACACATAGAAAGTATGGAATTACAAATAAACGCATAGGAACAACAAAGTTGAGAACAGAATATCGTTTAATTTCCTCAGCATGCCGCCCAGCTTGCTTCCCTAGTTCCCTCATATTATAGCTAGTTATGATGATGAAAAACCTCCTTAATCAATCTATTAAAATTATTATAAGATTTTCCTCCAATATCCGTAGTTTCTTTAGCTATCTTTTGCCATTCTTGAGCCTTCTGTCTCATTTGTTTTCCTCTCTCTCCTTCCATCATTTCCTTAACAAGAGCCTCAATGTCATCACGTTTCACATCTTCATTGACTTCCATGCCCATGCCCCAAGTTGTGCATGCATATCGACGATTCGTTTGCTGCTCAGCAAAGAAAGGCCAACAAATTACAGGAACACCACCACTCACAGTTTCAATCGTAGAATTCCACCCGCAATGTGTTAGAAACAGCCCAATTGAAGGGTGAGAAAGCACTTGGTCTTGCGGACACCAACTTACTATTAACCCTCTATCCTTTATCTCTTCAAAATATTCTTGGGGCAAGATCGCAGAATCGTCAGTACCCTCCACCACATCAGGCCTAAGAATCCATAAAAACGGGTGTTTGCTATTTGCAAGACCCCAGGCGAATTCTTTCAAGTGCTCGTCCGACATTACGGTGATGCTACCGTAATTCACATAAACAATTGAATTGGGTTCTTGTTTGTCGAGCCATTTTAGACATTCCGAGTCTTCCTTCCACAAGCTTGTTCTGAATGACTTGAAATGGTTGGTTTCCGGCAAATGCCTACAAAGCAAGGGAAGTGGACCTACATTATAGATGTTATTTCTAGGGAATTTGGAAGCAATAAACTCTAAAGCTTCATGCTCAAATTCATCAAATGTGTTAAATATGATTGCGGAAGATTTCAGGCAGTTGTGTGATTCTTTGTCCAAGTAATCAAACATGATGTCGTTAACATCAGTGACTCTCATGAAGTTCGGCAAGTCCTTTAATCGTAGGTGGTTCACGCCCGGGATCCAGTCGATAGGTGTGTCAAGAGTGCCGTCCGTGAGGAATTTTTCATCTGAAAAAGACAATAAAAAAAAATTGAAAACAATCTTCAATTAGACTGTTGGTGCATTATAGATGTAAATTTTGAAAAAAAATAAAAGAATATATATAAATTGATGTATCAAAATATAAATGATAAAATGAATATAAAAACTCTTGAATCAATACGTTAACTAAAAACAAATACCATATCTATATATTCATATATTCATTCATTATAGATGTAAATTTAAAGAAAAAAAGGAAAGAGTATTAATATTAATAATAGTGTTAAGATTTTAGTATCCCAATAGCCTATGGGGTACAAGGAGTAAACGACAACTAAACATAATTTTTTTAGTCAAGATGAAGATATGTATGTACTTTATATCTTTTTTTCATCACGTGCTTAGATCCCAAAAAAATTTATTAGTTAAAGTTTTCTTGTAAATCAAAATAAGGGGAACTTTTTATTGACTCCGGAGATTTAGATAAAAAATAATCAAAAATAATCAAAGTCCTTAATCTTTTTAATTTTAAAATAAGATGTTAAATCTCACCTAACCTCATAATATAAAATTTTATTGCGCCGATGAATTTTATAATTTATATGGAAAGTGATGAGACATAGCGGTCGTATGCAGTTGCTGGCGAAGACTTCAATTGGGGTTTTTTTTCATAGAGCAGTACTGTTGCGTATGAACCAAAAAACTAGTCGCAATCCCTATACTAATATATCAATAAAACTTTCATTAAATTTGATTATTTTAACCACAAATACTTAACACACAGAAATATGTAATAATCAACATTTAATTATATATAATACGATTAGAATGATTCAGATAAACTGAATTTTGTAAATAATTAATAACTTTCCATATGAACTTTATACCCGAATTTTTATTTTAAACCACCAGAATTGATTCAACGAAATTCCATCTTAAGTTAGCTTTTTCTAACAAAAATCTCAAGTGTTTTCTGCATGAATGATTCAGATAAACTGGCTTCAATTTCTAGCTTGTGGAATGGGAAAAAAAAAAAAAACAGAAATAGATCACAACATACCTTTAAATGGAACTATGCCTCTTTTGACAAGTTCGGCATACTGCAAATATCCCAACATGCCGCAGACTGAGGCAGTCCATAATGTAACTACCGGTAAACCAAGTATTTCGGCGGCTTTAATACCAAATGTCATGACTCCATCAGAAACTATGGTAGTAACTGGGGGCACTTCTCCTGATGAGTTTAACTTAGATATTAGCTCCACAAATGGATCCAGACAAGTTTTTCTTATCGAAGCGCACAAGGCCGGAATATCTTGAGTCGCATCGCGATCAGACGGCGGCAATCCGTCAGGTATGGTTTTGAATTGGAAATCGGGTAGGCCTTTGAGAGTGTCTGGTCCTCTGGACCGGATTAATCGTTTATGGTTGAACTCAGTGTTAACAAATGTAATATGGAAGCCTTTAGAGTGTAGAAGTTTGGCTAATTGCATGATGGGAGTAACATGGCCTTGTGCTGGGTATGGAATTAGTACTGCATGAGGTTTTGTTGGTGTTTGATAATCAACCGAACCCATCTTGAATGAAGAGATGAATGAAGCAGATTCAACGAAGTATGAAGAGTAGTGCAGGTTTTATTATAGAAATGGTATGGTATTTATAGAGAAGTTGGTAGCTTTTATGGGTATTACTTTAATATTATTTGTTCAATAATTTCCCAATAATATTGGTGTTTCTCCCACGTGGTTGACCAGTCAGAACTCTGAACTTAAGGACTACCGCAGTACCGTGTTATACAGGAAGTTAATGTATATATGTACTGTTGAGTATAATATAATTTTCTTTCTTATTTAATTTATTTATACTTTTAAGTGATTTGAATTCATTAACTTCTTCTAGAGCAAACATGATAGATATTTCAATTCTAAAAATTTAAATACATTACATAAATGTACACGCCTTTAAGTATATCCCTTTTAACTAATAATCTCTTTGTAAAAAATAATATCATGACAAATGTGACATTGTCATGATCCTCCATTAATTATGGAATTTATTTTTTAAGAAAAGAGGATAATATCACGTTTATCGATCCATGAATTCAGTGTGTATTTTTCGTGCACAAAAAAATAATTGCACAAAGCAACCAGGGTACTTCATAGAAAGTCATAACCAAGTGTGTCACGTGGTCTGACACTACTCCACCACTTCACTTTAAAGAATAAACAAAAATCAACTATTGAGATTTTCAAGGCAAAATTAAATATTAGCTTAGAGGTTTGAGAAACTTTTTTATTTTCATAATTTATTATCTTTATAACAATACAATACTATAAAAAAAACATTAGGTAAATGTTAAAAAAGTATCTCTTTCTTATATAAATTTAAGAATATATAATATATGTGCCGGCCAGTAGTCGGGGCTTCTAGTGGCGCATATTTTGTGGACAAATAAGTCGCTTAAAATTCCAAACTCAGGAACAAAAACTAAGGGGAGTCAGATGGCATATTGGAATTAATCTTAGTGATTTTATTTTTGTTGTTAAATTCTTATATTAAAGAAAAATATAAAATTAGTACTTCTACTAAAACCTCTATTGATAATTTCATGATAGACATAAAAAAAAAAAAGGATTCAAAATAGATTAATAGTCATGAGTTTATTTTTACAGACTCTTGTAAACATAAAAATCTATACATAGTGTCGTGAGGTTGATCATGTGAGGGATGTGTTACTGATATTATCATAGACCTACAAACATAAAAAGAGTGAATGTGAAGTTCACAGGGGGACACCGGTATGGTGTCAACCATAGGTACTCCGACGCTCAAGTAAACATACTTGTGATGAATGAGAGGCTGATAACGGGATAGACTTACCGAAGTTGCTGGTTAGGACGCGACTCATTGACGTAGAGTGGTTGGAGCACAACTCTACGTTGGAGATCGGGGTTGAGTTAGTCAGAACCAAGCTCAACGACGACGACGGAGGGCAATGATTCTTGAGAGCGAGTGCACTCTAAAAGTAGTGGGAGGTTTATCGTGTATGTGTGAATCTATTAAAGAATGAATGAATCCCTAAATGAGGGGCTTGACCCCTGCTTATATAGGAGCTCTTGAGGGGTAAAGTCCTAGTAGGATATGGAGTCCTAGTAGGATATATAATCCTAGTAGAGCAAGTATTTGAGTGAAGAGGAAACTCGAGTGATTCACTTGCCTTTATAGTCTAGGATGCCTAATTCATATAAATTACTGGATCTTGGATGAATTAGGAAGTTTGGACTCGGGGTCTGCTTTGGTGATGGGCTTGGATTCGGGTTCAAGCCATGGGAGAGGCCCAATCCATGAGATGGTGGAGGTAATAAGTTGGCCCAAATCGTAAGGTAGTCTTGTTCATAGGATAATGTTAACGCACCAAGTAGCCCAACCGTAGAGAGGCTGACTTGTGGTGTGAATCGGCTCGTAGAGTCGGCTGGCCCTTAGATTGGTTGCTTATGGTTTAGGTCATCTCAGTAGATGATCACCTTTGAAAGTGGATTGATATGAGCCCAATCAGAGTTAGGCCAAGGCACTGGGCCGTATTTTGTCGTTAGTTTTATTGTTGGACTTCGTCAGACCCAATACGATTTTTTGCCTTTACAGTTTGTCCCCTACTCTCTAAGTTAAGGGGTACTTAGCTTAGAGAGTAGACAAGTATGAGTGCGGACTAATCATATCAATGCTAGCAGCTCATCACATCGGATGGACCGTTGTTTGAAATGTTACGTAACATGTTCATCGAGTTGTTTAAGGTGGTGTGCCTCTACTTGGTATGCGAACTTAGTGCGGGCTAAGTTGTAAGCCAAACAAAGTTGGGTGGTGTATGGAGGCGTGCTCGACCAACCTGAGTTGTGAGTAAGTTCACTCGACCAACTGGAGATGGGAGATGCATGAAGGCGCGCTTGACCAACCGGAGCTAGGAATCTAAATGCACTTAACCAACCTGAGTTGGAACGTGAATGTGAGTTTACCTGTCCTCCACCCTAGGGAGTACTAATCTTAGAGACTGTCCATTCATCCTTAAATGAATGTATGACTCATAGCACTTCAAGCGTCGAGTCGGTTCAGCTCAAATGGTCCATACATAGACTTGGACGAAGTTTCATTCAATCAAGATTGTAATTTGTTCCCCCTACTAGGCTCTACTCGTGCTGATGAATGGATGACATTAACCGAGTGGAGAATTTTTCAGTGATCAATGCCCGTGCATGTCAGTTGTTTCAACCACTCGGCTTAGCCCATGATGCTAAACGGGCAGTGCTGGCCATATGGGGAATTTTTCGGTGGATGATGTTAGTGGATGTTTGTATGTTCCATAGTGCTCGGCTCATGCTGGTGAGCGGGCGATGTTTGGCCTAGTGGAGTAGTGTTTTCAATTTTCATTCTTGTGGAGATGTTTTGCACATGTACATTTGTGTGCGCCTTCGTTTGTTGGTGCCGCTTGGCTCCATTCGTCAGTGTATAAACTTGGATGGATTGTTATGGAGTTGCTTCAAGACTAGTATGTAACCTTCACTCGACTCTACTCATGTTGATGAGTGGGCGGTGTTGGCCGAGTGGGGAACGGAGGTGGTGATGCCTAGCACTTGATGTACTTTATTTGTGACTTATACCAACTCGGTTGGCAGATTAGTAGGCTAGTTCATCAATCGGCCAAGCCGAATGGTTCACCTTGTTGTGCACCTCATCGTTCTATGGTGGAGCCAATTGGAATGGTATGTTAGACAACACTCGTTTCTTTGGTGGAGCCGAGTGGCATGGTGCGTGAAGCACCAAATACCGTTCTTTCTGTTCTTTCCTTAAAGGAGCGAAGTGGCATGGTACGCCAAGCACCAAGTCCCGTTATTTCCTTGGAGGAGCTGAGTGACGTGGTACGCCAAGTACCAAGTCAAATTCTTTCCTTGGAGGAGCCAAGTGAACATATCAACTTGAAACATTTATAACTATTGATCCGGGAGGAGTTACGAGGCTCGTAAGATATCAATGGAAAGATCGCTTTGAGTTTGACATTTTCGTCACATGGTATGAGTAAGACCATGGCCAAACAGAGTGGGGAAGGCTGAGCTGAGCGGAGATGGTCGAGTGAAGCATGGTTGAGCCGAGTTAGCATGTAAACTTGAAACAACTATAACTTTTTATCCGAGAGGAGGTACGAGGCCTGTAAGATATCAATCGAAAGATCTCTTAGAGATTGACATTTTGGTTACATGGTATGAGTAAGACCATGGCCAATCAGAGAGGGGAAGGCTGAGCTGAGCAGAGACGGTCGAGTGTAGCCATGGTTTAGCCGAGTTAGCATGTTAACTTAAAACAACTATAACTTTTGATCCAGGAGGAGTTACGAGTCCCGTAATATATCAATGGAACGATCACTTTGAGATTGACATTTTAGTCACCTGGTATGAGTGATACCATGGCCAATCCAAGTGGGGAAGGCCGAGCCGAGCTGAAACGGTTGAGTGATGCCATGGTTGAGCCGAACGAGGCCGAATGACGACTCTTTTTGGATGAGCCGAGCGAGGCCGAATGACTACTCCTTTTGGATGAGTCGAGGGAGCTTTAATGGTGACTCCTATTTGTTGAGTGGACTAAGGCCGATTGATAACTCCTCTTAGATGAGCCGAGCGAGGTCGAGTGTTGAGTCATTTTGGATGAGCCGAACGAAGCCGAGATAAGCTGAGTGGTGACTTCTCATGGATGAGTTGAGCGAGATTGAATGGCAAATCCTCATAGATGAGTGGAGCGAGGCCGAGTGGTGACTCCTCTTGGTTGAGCAAAGTGCGACTGATTGGCGACTCCTCTTGGATAAGCCGAGCAAGGTTGAGTGGTGACTCCTTATGGATGAGCGGAGCGAGGCTGAACAGAAGCTCCTTTTGGCTGAGCAGAGCGATGCCTAGTGGTGACTTCTTTTGGATGAGTCGAGCGAGGCAGAGTGGTGACTCCTCATGGATGAACGGAGCCAAGCCGTGTGGCGACTTCTCGTGTGTATGCAAGGGGAGGCACACATTACCCACATTGCTTGGCCTCTTGGTTATGTGCACTCGGTTCAACCTCCTTGGCAGAGTGGAGGCATCTAGAGTGGGAAGTGTGAGTGGTAGCTAGCATATTCACTCATCCAATTTGATTGAATACCTTTGGGTAGCATTGTACGGCGTGCATAGTCGTCATGGAGCGCTAACAGTTTAGTCGTATTTGACTTTTAATCTTTAGGTAGAGTCGTACCACGTACATTAGAGTCGACTCAGCTGTTTAGGATTGATCCTTCATGATGTCATTCCTTGGCTTGAAGATGTCATCGAGGATGCTTAGAAAGTCAAAGCATCAACTTTCAACGCTGTAGTTGGAGTTGCACCGTCACCGCTTAGGTAGAGCCGAATAGCATGATTGGTGATAATGACATGCACATACGCTTGTTTGTCCCCCGATGTCGGCATCTCTTTGTAACTAGGCTAGATAATGGTTCGTCAGTAGAACGGTGTCCTTCCTAAGGGTAATATCGATGGTGGTGACTTATGTTGTCTCTCGGCTAGGCTGGTAGCGTAGAGCCGTTTACCGGGGGTGACTGGAGACATTGTATGAATGACATGAGGAGTGGCTATCTGAACAACAACGTCTCTAGAACAGGCTTCGTCCATCCTCTCGTGTTGCATGTTGTAATAACGAATGATTGTCAAGGTCTCACGATGGGCGCAAAATTGTAGACGTAAAAATCTATCTGTAGTGTCGCGAGGTTGATCTATTGAGGGATAGGCCACTGATATCACCATAGACCTGCAAGCATAAGAAGAGTGAACGTGGAGCTCACGGGAGGACACCGGTGTGGTGTTGGCCATAGACATTTCGACGCTCAAGTCAGTATACTTGTGATGAATGAGAGGCTGATAGCAGGATAGACTTATCGGAGTGGCTGGTTAGGGCATGACTCATCAAAGTAGAGTAGCCAGAGACAGGAGTTGAGTTAGTCGGAACCAAGCTCAACGATGGCAGTGAGAGGCAGGGACTCTTGAGAGCGAGTGCGCTCTAAAAGTAGTGGGAGGTTTATCATGTATGTGTGAATCTATGAAAAAATGAATGAATCCCTAAATGAGGGGCTTGACCCCTGCTTATATAGGAGCTCTTGAGAGGTAGAGTCCTAGTAGGATATGAAATCCTAGTAGAACAAGTATTTGATTGAAGAGAAAACTTGAGTGATTCACTTGCCTTTATAGTCTAGGATGTCTAATTCATATAAGATACTGAATCTTGGATGAATTAAGAAGTTTGGACTCACGGTCCGTTTTGGTGATGGGCTTGGATTCGGGTTCAAGCTATGGGAGAGGCTCAATCCATGAGATGGTCTAGGTCATAAGTTGGCTCAAATCGTAAGGTAGTCTTGCTCATAGGGTGATGTTAACGCGCCAAGTAGCCCAACTCGTGGAGGGGACTGACTTGTGGTGTGAATCGGCCTGTAGAGTCTGTTGGCCTTTGGATTGATTGCTTATGATCTAAGCCATCTCAGTAAATGATCTCTTTTAAAAGTTGATCGATATGGACCCAATCAGAGTTAGGCCAAAGTACTAGATCATATTTTATTTTTAGTTTCGTTATTGAACCTCGTTAGATTCAATACGATTTTTTACCTCTGCAACTCTCAACTCTGACTTCGTCTCCATGATTTTATGTAATGAAACTTATGCATGTGAAAGCATATACATTATGAATAGTTTATAGGTTTAAATAAGGCATTAAAAATAATATTATTTTGACTATCGAGTAAACTACCTGTTGAAAACTGATTTTTTGTTTGTCGAATGGGATTATTAAATTACTAGTCGGTGATTTCATCAAATCGATACT
>WYDK02118157.1:6241750-6255999 GCA_009867345.2 Toxicodendron radicans
TTATTATTATTATATTAATATTTAAAAAGAAAATATCATTTTTAAATACTAATATAATATTATTAATAAAAATAGTACTAAAAATAATATTAAAAGTAATATTATATAAGTATTTAAAAGGGAGGGTAATTTGGTAATCTAAATAACTTACCCATCAATTTACCCTCCAAACAAACATATAAATATAACATATTCATTCCTAACCAAACACATTTTGAGTAATACAACATTCTCATACCAAGGTAATCTGTCTTCCCGATAATCTTATTACCCAAGTAATAAAACATTATATGAACTAAACGACCCCTATAAGATTTATTAGGATCCCTTCCTTACTAAGTATCTCTTATTTAAATTTTAAAATCTCTTTTCAAAACCCTATTTAATACCGAAAACATCCTTTGAGTTAAATAATTTATTTTTCGTTTCACTTTTTTTTTTCTCATTTTCTAATTCGGACTTTAAGTTTGGAATTTAATTTGATCCCTCTTTTTTTTTATTTTTTACTGTATTCAACCAAATATTGCTACAAGCAAGTTGCAGTTAACAAACTGCACGGCAGCCATCGAAAGCATCATGTAAGCAGCAACCATAGAGATCAAGACCAAGAGAGAAGCGACATCCAAAATCACTATAAACAGAGGGTGGGTCGCCTTCAGAAAGTGCATATACTGCTGTAGGGCCTAAAGCCATCAAATAGATCATTTTCATTTTCAGGAGGATTAACAAATTAACATAAGGCATTTTGGTAATGTTTGGGTGATATAATTATTAGAATGACTGATGCATCTTAGGTTTTTTATTTTTTTTAGATTATATTAGCTAAATAATATCTTTGTTGTTTTAGACAAGATTATGAATATTATTTACTAAACTAAGTCATTTTTTGAGATTCTACAAACCGACGTAGTTCTAAGTTCTAACTGTCTTGATAACAGTATTTGAGTTATGATTTATGCAAGTAAAGATTTAGGAGACGTGGAAAAATATAAAACTAAATGTGGGTGTTTTAAGAATCTATTGTCCTTTATTTGAGGTTCAATATGGTAAAATTTAATAAAAAAACAAACAAAAACAAAAATTGGCACTATTAATACAAAAGGTAGTGGGTAAAAATCACAACCCATTAATATAAAACATTATGCATAGCTCATACACTTGGAATCAATTAACTAATTTAACGTTGATTAATTAATTAATTAAAGAAATTTATGAAATTGCAAAGGTCGTTAAATAGAAACTTCCATGATCTACTTTTCCTACAAAGGCATCCTTGGAACTGATTCACTGTCTAAGCTCCACTAGAAATTCAATAATTTTTATGTTAATAAAGTTGACCATGCATGACAAATAACAAACGAGTATCAAAAAGATAGTACATAAAACTGAAATTCTATGTAACCATCCATAACATATAAATATCAATCCTCTTTTAACACAAGCAGAGTATCTACTAATAGTAGGGCACGTATCGCATTGGCCTTCTGAACCTAGGAACCTTCCTGCAGCGGGTTTCAGAGATGAAAATGAGGTAAATGAGTCAAAAGGTAAGATGACAATGTTACCATTAACCAAACAGAACTACCAAGCATTGCTCGAGACATTACCCGTATCCATACGGGGAGTAGAAATATGGAGGTACATATGGCCTCCTACCCCGGTATCCCATGTAAGGATTGAATCGCCTTCCACGATACTGCTTCATCCCAGGGACATTGGTCCTTTTAGGCAAAACCTGAAAGTTGCATTTAAAAACTCATTCATGGTTTTAAGCTTGAAAATTCTTCATTTAGATCACAAAGATGACAAGTTGTGTCATTTCTTAGAAGAAATTGAGTTACCTTCAGTTGACGGCCATGTAATTCAGACTCATTCAGTTGTAGAGCCTCTTGAATAGCTTCTACTTCAAGAAATTCCACATAAGCAAAACCCTTTGGTTGGCCAAACTTGTCTGTCAGAATAGTTACCCTGTTTACAGTACCACAGGACTGGAAATGTTGCTGCACTTCTTCAGGAGTGCATGCATAATCAACCTGCATGCCAAATTCAGTTAAAGACTCTTAGTTGGCAAAAGCAATCAAAGCTCCCAAATTCAGATATTTAAAATTGTAAAAGTCGATCACACAACAGAAATCTGTGAGTAATACACAATCCCATTCACTTTCCACAACGATAATCACGTGTATCTTCATACATGAAGAATGTAATCCACCAAGTGTTATCTCATTTGATTTACAAGCTACCATGCTCGCTCTCTAATCTTTGTAATTTCATTTTTACCATTCTCCCTATGTTGCCTCCACTAATCACACACATTTCAGCTCCACAAAGCAAGCTACTTCAAAAGCCCTTGGATAAATCTCTACCAAGGAACATTAGCTAAGCATTTCAGCAACCACAAAAAACATAAGTACAATCATATACTTCATCTTCTGATTTTAAAATTTTTTGTCATATTTTCAGTTAAAAGCAGTCTAAATACAAAAAAAAAAATTATTTGCAGCATCAACTATATACAATCATCTTCCATATAACATCGATGTGAATGTCCACAATTGATCTTGGAGATAAGAGGAACAGCATAATTTGGGAACTGAATGCTTATTTCCACATAATTCCTTTTGGGACAAATGAAAAAGGTTCTTATCAAACAAATTATGTAGAAATGAATTACAGAAGAGGTGAAATCCCAACCAGAGTAATCTTACAATCTAATATCCAAAGAAAATAATCTGAATTAATAGGAGATAATAAATTGAAAACTTATGGCCATAGGCTGTGGAGTGCAAAGGCCAACGATTGATAAAAGTTTTAGAATAGAAATAATTACTTTTAAGGTCAAGAAAGTGAAGAAATGTGACTGGGAGAGGACCAGATAGAGTGGAAATCACCTCATATCATTATAAGAAATCAGTATGGCAGTAGATGAACAATACATGTATCACACCTTAAACTTGGAGATTTCCAATGAAACATGTATGAACTCTCAGATTAATTTTATTAATGGAATTTCCATCTCCCAGTTTAAAAAACATCTTTCAATATTAAGTGATAAGAAAATCCATATAATTAGTGAGCTACTCGACTGATCCATTCCCAACTCAAAGAAATGCAAAAGTCATATTTCATTTTCAGAGAAATTTTAATATATATGATTTGTCAAGAATCTCTTTGGCTGAGGTGTGTCTTAAATAAACCATTGGACTAAAAACAAAAACGAGCAAGTCATGTTCAAGGTACCATCAACAACATAAAAATATTCTTCCGAGAAACAAGTGGCAAAAAAGATAAGGCCACAAGGAAGCCAAAAAAGAAAAGGAAGTGAATAAATGCATGCCTCTCACCACATATCGTCAAATGAACACAAATTTCAGAGGCTCCAATGAAAAACTCCACCAGCAGCAGCAGGGCTCTTTGACTTAGATTGCATAGCCCAATTTGCCTTTCAACTTCAAAGAAAACAAGTTTTGTCCTTTCGCTGGTAGAAGTTGAAAACTCTTAACTTGCATTTACTTCCATCCACTCTAGCGATCCTTTCAAATGCCTTTTACTAGTGATTCTTTCACCGTAGTATCACTTCATACACTATTAACCCACATGTTTTTCATACTTCGCTCGTTTTCTTGTTTCCATTTCTTTTCTTCAACAATTCATTCTTTTGAGTTTTATTTTGCTTGACATCTTTTTTTTTTTTTCAGCTTTCTTTTCTCTATTAAATGCTTTTCAATTCTTTTTCTTTTCTTTTTTTCTTTTCATGACTTTCTTTTTTTTTTTTGCAAAATTTCTCCTTTTTTTTCACTTTTCTGATTCTTTTTTCTTATTTTATTTTAAAATTCATACATGTAGGGACCACTTTGCTCCCGTCAAATACAGGCCTATATAAGAACAATAACTTTGACCACCCTCAAAACAATGTAAATATCACAACAATAGTATACAGAGAACTTGACGAATAAGAACAACCCCGCGATCATAGTAATACATAGTATCAAACCATGATCCTACTAAAGCTGAGAACTGCCCACATTCAAACCAAACACAAACAGAAGTTAACATAAACAATGTTTCAAGGTTCAATGAATCAATTAAAGATAGTGTTAAGCAGGAGACAAATATTCTACACATAAGACTCAATTAAAAAGAGTGTTGCAGATAAGAGAATTCAACACATACTAAATGAAGCATAATAGACATCAGTAGCTTAAGAACCCATGTACCAGCAACTCTATAAATCCTAATCCATAGACAATGGACAAGAACCAGTAAAAGTACAGCCCAACTAAAATGGTTTGTGACAAAATGAATATGGGAGGAAGTTTATTGAATCAAAAGATAAACCATAATAGCATTACATAATAGTTAACTGTATGCGCTAAACTATAAGTTTCTTAGGTACTTTCACATTATACAAAAAGGGGATCCTACGAAAACAACTATGATAAACATAGACACACTTCGTCTTTTCTTCTCATAAAATACTGCATTATGAAGCCATAACCTAACACTCAAGGTGATAACAAAAATAAAAATACTGAAAGTCAAAGGAACAATATAAGTTTTTCTTTTATTGGCCCGCATACATATCACTATAAGTCATATATGCCTAGCTAATTCACAGTCATGTCTCAAACAAGGTATATTATAGGAAATACAGAAGGGAACTGACTCCATAGTACAATCCACCTTGCGTACCGCTCTACTTAGTTGTAGTTGCCTCCATTCAGTAATCTAAAAACTAAATCTCTACAATGTTGTTTCATCAATCTTATCTTTTAGTATAGCCGCATAAGTAAATTCCTTAATCCTTCACTAACAACTTTTCTTTCCTAGAACTTCATTACTGCCCCTGTACTGATCTACAGCTTTACCAAGGAAAAAGGAGGCTTCAAGTGGGCCCCAAAATCAAGGTGGCAGCAACCCAAAGACAACACTAGATAAGAAATGCAGATATACAATCTCTAGTAACCTCGGAGTATCAACCAAGTAGGAAAGACTCCAACAACTATGGGCAAAACTGGTTCATAAGTGCCACCTAAGTAATGATCTCAGAGTTCTAATAAAAAATATTTATTATCATGAAAGTGTTACACAAAAGCTTAGAAATTCTATTAAGTCATTTCCAAAGTCAAACATTAAAGTAAGACCAAATTCTACAAGATAAATAAGTAGAGAGACACCCAAAAATCTAAATACTCTGCAGAAATCAAAATATATACTGCCAAAAATATTACTGGTGTCAGACGATACCACATCAAATAACTCCAAAAGAGCAGAAAATAACACAGATTGGTCATATATTATTTCTAGAAAAGGTAATGCATCAGAAGAGAGAAGTATCATGTTTCTCACATTGCCAACAAATACTGATCGTGAATCTGTTTCTTCCTTGTTCGCTTGATTAGCAGCTGCACTAGCAGGATCTGTGTACAACATAACAGAGACGAAGATAAAATAAACACACTGATAATTTAAAAAGAAAATAGTAGTATATAGGGATCTAAACCTGGTGTAAAGAGTGCCCTGTGACTTAGATTACTCAAAAAAGCAAGGGAGTGGATAAGAATTTTGGTTGGAACTTGAAGACAGTCCAAAAATTAGAAAAACAAACAGTTCCCCAATTATCAACAATGCAACTAAGTTCATTTTAAATGTGGTTAAAAACCTTAAATCATCAATTGGGAAAAAAAGAACAGAAGCGTATAAATGTAGGAGGCCTAGGTACAACCCAAAAGACTAGCCTTTGAGGTGGGGTGACCCATCCTCCTAATACAGCCCATGCACCCATTAGTCATTCTATGTGCGATTCCCAGAACTCAACAATAAACCCATGTAGTCAGAAAAAAAAAAAAAAGTGTTCCATATCCAAAAATCTAGATGCACATGAAAAGGTATCTCTCAAGTGATAACACAAAACAAAAAACTATACTAAGATTTAAAAATAATAATCATAAAGCTATTCGATTCTTCATTCATAAAAAATAAAAAAAAAACTAATGACAATTACTGTTCCTTAAAGTTTACCGAAAAAAAAAAAGATACATTAAATTTTTTATCTATACAAACCCAACACGATAAACAAAATTAATCACAATCTAAGGCCACAGTTTCTTCAACTAAATCAGCAATCAAAAGCAAAAGAAATTAATACCTGAAACGGCACCCATCTCTTTCTCAACCTTGGCTTGCATCTCGCGAAGAGCTGCAGCTTCCTCCTCCATCTCCTTCAACCGCTTCTTCATCTCATCCAACTCCTGCACAAATAAATAATATTAGATCTATCGAATACCAGGGTTTCAATTGACTGTAGAGAGTTCTAAGTAACTACCTTGACGGCGTCCTCATCTGCTGCCGACATGTCGACGTCAGCGTTGTGACCGTCCATGTCACCTTCCATGTCGGGGATTTCGCCTCCGTACACCTCGTGTTCTTCTTCATCCATTGCCACTCCGAATTTTTTCCTTTTTCTTTCTCTTCTCTGCTGGTTCTGGCCACTAAGGGTTTGCGATTTTACTCCATGCGTCCTACACAGGAGAGACGATATAACAGAGAAAACCTACTAAATACGACGCCGTTTACAGGGATATTCTAGTCCCTCTAGTTTTGGTATTTTTTTAAGGACACATTTAATTTTTTCTAACAAAAACGTCCTTCAACTTACTACACGTTGTTGTCAAATTAACGAGGGAAGAGCATATCTGACTTTCCAATAAAAGAAGCCAATTAACAAAATATTCACCGATATTGTCAAAATAATATCTAATTAACTAATTGTGGAATGTTGTGGCTCATTTCCATGTAAAATTGTAATCTATTTAAAAAGGAAATATAATTGTAAATATAAATAGAAATATGAGAGTTCTATTAAAAATAAAATAAGATTCATATTAGAAATATAATATCTTGTGTATCACCTATAAATATAAGGGTGATAATTAATTCAAATGCATAAGAGATTGTGATAATACAAAATATTTAATGTAAAGGGTTATTAAACATCATGGGGTAGAAAGCCAATATAAAAGGGGATTGTTTACACTCCAAAAACTTGGATAAGCATTGTTAGAAATTAGTATTGTTTTCGCTCGGTTAATTATGTACAAGGTTGGCTTAAGCACTAGGCAAGTAAGACACTTGTCTAGAGCTCCCAAAAAATAGGGTAAAAAAAATACCCAAATTTGTTATAAGTTTTTTGAATATATTTACAAAAATATCATTATTGTATAATTTGCTATCTAGACCAGCCTAAGGGGCTCCAAAAAAAAGCCAAAAATGCCCAAATTTATTATAAGTTTTTTACATAACAAAAGTACCACTGCTATATAATTTCCCATCAAGTCCAACCTTCTGTCTATCTCTCTCAAATCTTTTTATTGAAACACATACAAATTAACGGCTCTATTTTTCTGTGTTAAAACACATTGCCGACTACAATCTCTCAAATGTCTTTTTAATGTACTAACAAGTATATTAAAAAATCTTGAACTTGATGTAAATAATGCAAGAGGACAAGAATATGATAATGGGTCTAATATGAAACGTAAACAACAAGGTGTGCAAAAAAAAATTATTAGATATAAATTCTAGAGCATTTTATATACCATGTGATTGTTATAGTCTTAATTTAGTTCTTTGTGATATGGCTAATTCATGTGCTAATGTTATTACATTTTTTTGGAGTGACACAACACATATACTCATTATTTTCTTCTTCTACAAAACGATGGAAAATTTTGCAAGATCATGTTTCTAATTTGACACTTAAACCATTATCACAAACACGTTGGGAAAGTCATGTTGAAATTGTTAAAGCAATAAAATTTCAAGCTTTACAAATAAGAGATGATTTGTATCAATTAGCAGAAACTAGTGAAGATCTTAAAACAAAAAGTGAAGTTATTTCTATAGTAACATATGAGATTGAAAATTTTGAATTTCTATTAGGCATGATTATTTGGTATGAAATATTATTTGTTCTAATACGTTTAGTAAATATTTACAATCTAAAAATATGGATATTGTTGTTGCAATAGATTAATTGAAATGACTTGTTTTATTTTTTGGAGAAAATGAGATTACATCTTCTATGATTTCTACTAAAGAGATTGCAGAGCAAATGAATATATAACTAAAATTTTGTGAAAAACGGATAATAAAGAGAAAAAAACAATTTGATGAGAATGGAAATAAAGAGATGAAATTGTCTGCTAAAGAATCTTTTAGAATAAATTATTCACATTTTAGTTGATCATGTCATTTTCTCACTTTAAAATAGGTTTGAAAATTTTGAAATATCTAGTGATAATTTTGATTTCTTTTATAATATAGAAAAGTTAAAATTGCTTATTCATGATAATTTGAAGAAAAATTGTTTAAATCTTGAAAATTTTTTAAAACATGACATGCTCTCTGATATTGATGGTTTAGATTTATATTCAAAATTAAAAGTTTTAAAAGAAATTGTAAACGTGGAAATTAAAACACCACTTGAGATACTAGATTTTATAAAAAAAAAAAATGAATTCTTTTTCAAATGTATGGATAGCTTATATAATAATATTAACTATTTATGTTACTGTAGCTTTAGCAGAATGAAGTTTTTCAAAATTAAAGTTAATAAAATCTTAGTTGCGTTCAACCATGTCATAAGAAATATTAGGTAATTTGGTTAAATTATCAATTGAAAAATATTTGGTTTAGAAATTTGAATACAAAAATTTAATTAGTGATTTTGCAACTCGAAAGGCAAGAAAAATAAATTTGGAATAATTTTTTTTAATAAATGTTTATATTATTAGAAGACCTATAAAGTAACTCTTGCCTAGAGTTACAAATGTTCTTGAGACGACCCTGATTATGTACCGAGTTTATGGTATTGTATACTCTTGTATATCGTGTTAACAAAACTATAATGAAATTACCTCAAATCTGTGGATGTTATGTTGAACTACGTAAATATCGTATCTCTTTATGTGTGATGGTTTATACTTTTGTTATTCATCACAATATATAGCTTTGGTTTTGTGATCTTCTAACATCAATAATTAATCTGACCCACCCATCACTTCATCACCACTGCCACACTCATCACCACCACCATATTCATCATCATATTCATCACCATCCCATCAAATTATTTTTCATAGCACCATGACATCATTTTCAACTCATAAACCCATAATTAAAATATTATCTTCACTTCATCTTTACAAACTCAATTTCAAAATAACTAAAAAGAAAAAAAAAAAAACAAAACAAAAAGCAAAAGTATTTTGTGTTGATGTGGAGAAGCAGTCAAGGAGTGGAGCATAAATAGCCACAAGGTGGAGGAGAAATGTTGATATATTAGAAAAGGAAAAAGATAGATCCACAATCTAATTTCACAAACTTTCCTTCACAATCGCGACGTGACAGTTCGTAATGAGTTAGCTCGTAAATTGGTCAGACAAGTCCTACCAAACTGACCAATTACTAGCTGTCAAGTCGCAGTTGTAAGAAAAAGCTTATGAAATTGGGTCGTGGGCCTAATATTACCCATTGAAAAATTGAGGCTTGGTTGACATAATTGGCCAAGTTGCGTTATGACAAACTTTAACTTGTCTAGCCATGTCGGATCATAGTCGAACAATTGCTTCAGCCACGATTGCCCAATGGTAGAGATATGTTTTTAATTTTTTAATTTTTTTTAATTTTCATATTTGAGAAGCACAAGAAATTCCTTAATGTTAAGTTTTTTATTAATCTTTTAGTACTTTTTTTTTTGAAATTATGTTATTTTCTAATATGAGTTTTGTAGTGAGGAAATATTCCTCGCTAAATGTCATTCTGGTTCCTCACTAAAGCCACTAATTGTCAAATACTACTTTAAGCATGAAAATTTTCCTCGTTAATTGTCATTCTAGTTACTTATCATATCGTATGATTCAATGAGTATAAATGTTTTTTATAATCTTTTATCATGTTTTTACCAACAATAATTTTTGTTAATTGAACAAACATTTACTCAAAATAAAATGAGTGTAATGTAATGTTTATTCATATCTAATATATCAAGTCATAATGTTATTGTTTCTATAATATTCTAACGTAACGTTTGGTTCGGTGGTTTGTTAATTACTGAAAACATAGGATTACCACTGAGATAGATTGCTGGTGGGGATTATTGGGCATAAATAAATACTATGTTTGTTTCATCGGGTCTGTATAATAAATTTAGTGGTTTGGTTCGCAGTAATTATATTTTACTTAGATATTATTTTACTAAATTGTCCTTTACATGATGATTGGGTATAAATTAATACTATGTTTGGTTATACAGGTATAATTGGATAAAGTCATGTATGAAGGATATTTCCATACACTATTTCTTATACCCATACTATGAGATTTGCGTAATTTGTCTGATAACATCACTGTGGTTGGAAGCCTAATATCTGCGATCGTTATATATTTTACGACAAGAAATTGATTGCATGTACGAGACTGCACGAAGAAGGCAATTAACAGGTCCCCAACTTAGAGAAGGCATTGTTGGGGATTTTTAAACATGTTGCAAGGTAATTGAGATGAGAACATGTCAATGTCTTGATGTCTATGAGTCTCAATCATATTTGCTGGGCATTTGCAAATATTGGTTTGTTGATTGTTTTGATCCCTTCCCTCTATTGAAAATCCAATTGTACCATGTAACAAATATTTTTCGCCTTTAAGGATTTATTCAACCTATGTAATGGAATTGTTAACAAATTCCATGTTTTAACATTATAGTTGGAGGTGAGATTTTGGAGTGACAATTTTTTATAATTGAATTGAGAAATTGATAACAACCGTAACATCTTTAAACAAGTGTGAATAATTAACTTCCTATACAAATAATTCTTCACCAACTGTATATTGTCTCAAACATGTTCTTTATTCAATTTGAGCAAACAAAAAATTAAACAACTACCAATTTAATCAATACACTACTATCATGGAAGGTATGAAATTGAATATACATCTGCATACACCACCCAAATCCAATCACACACTCTCATTTATTGCTAAGACAAGAAGAAATCAACTTCCCATTTCTTACAAATTGAATTTCATAACACATGAATACACATTTCATGGCAGTTTAGAGTTCAATCATAAAGATATTACAAAAAAATATTCAAATAATAATTTACACACTCATTTATTCTAGTACAATCCACTCCATCTGAATACTCATCAATCCAACACAACGGAAACCTCAATTTTTACTGATCGTCCTTGAACAATCCCAAAGAAAAAACTAAAAGAATAAGCAAATGAATCCAACAACTCACTCTAAACGATGTCAGTGAGTAGTTTGTTACAGAAGGATTGCACGTCTTTTAGACCAAACCAGTCATCATTCATCTGTGGTGTTCAACATAAAATAATTAAAAAAAAAAACTAATGCAATAAATTAAAATTACACAAGAATTTTATTTTAAAAGTACCATTACGTTACAATAGTTTGGAACTTACAAAGTCAGGGCAACCATCAGTAATTGAAAAACTCGTTGGGGCACGTTCAACGAACTTATAAATATAGTAAATGACAAAATATCCACAATCAGTTTGGTTCCTTCGCTAAGGAACCTGGGTGCATAACATTTAGTCAGTTATGACATATATGAAAGAAGGCCAAAATAAATACCTAATTTTGAAATATGTTTTCATCACCTTATGCACCAGGAGAGGTAAGCATGTGATTATAACACCAATAACAGTTTCAATGTCTTAAACACATGAAACACAAAATACAAATCAATTTTATAACGAATATTAGAAAAGACAAGTCTTGGGAATCCATAGTTCAAAAATACCCATGTCAATTTCAGTTTTCTACAGTAGCACATAACCAAGGCAACAATATGCAATTTCATTCCATACCAAGCAACGCAATTACAAAACTAAATGCAAACCCAAACCTCTTAACATAAATATGCAATTTCGTTCCAACCGAATATGCGATTTCATTCCAACCAAACAATGCAGTTACACTACAAATACAATGACACAACAAACGCAAGGACATAACAAACGTAATGACCGAACAAACGCAATGATGAAATCTGACATGTGAGGAAAAAGAAAAAAAAGTAGCCGACGACCACTAACAACTCAAAGATCCTTAAAGGGGGCATTCACAGATGATTCTCAACATACAACATATCTTAAAATGTGACTCTTCAGTAAAGAAACTACCTTTTCTGTTTTGCTAGATGTGCAAGAGGATGGAGAATAGACGAAGATCAACGATGTCATTGGACATCGAAGAAGAAAAAACAAGATTTGGGGGTTAGGTTGTCACCAACGTGCAAACCACGATTAATGTAGTCAAGTGTTAGGGAAATCGCATGTATTTTGATGGAGATCGAACAGAGAAGATGAAGAAACAGGAACGGCACAACCATTGCTCTTCAAAGTTGTAAAATCGAAATAGGGATTAGGTTTTAGGGTTCGCCCTTTTATATTGTGTAGTTTTGCGTAAATGGAGGGGTATTATTGTCCCAAATTATAAATATATCAGGGTATAGAAGTAAATTCATGATCTTGGTCTTCTTGTTATTTGATTGGCATATGTGGGTATTTCGGTCTGAATTTTTTAATAACTAAGGGTAAAAGGGGAAAAAAATTATGATTACCTCGGTAATGAAAAAATAACACCCTCCCACAGGGTAATCGAATTACCCCTTATTTTACCAATAGTAATCACTATTGACATTAAAAGATTACTGTAATCTTTCATTACTTGACATCCAAATATAGTAATTGTCGAATTCAAAGATAGATTACTGGTGTTCTCTTTTATGACCCTGAACCAAACGTACACTAAATTCAAAAGAGATTTCATCATACAATTTTAATTCGGTCGTTAATCCAATAACCGCACGTTAATCAAAAGAGATTTCATCAGAAAAATTCATCATAATGTTATTGTTTTTGAAATATTCTGAATTTAAAAGGGTTCATCACTCTCGAGTACGAGAGAAGTTATCTCACCACGTAGTTTGGTTGAATGGTAACGACTAAAATCTTTGGCCATAGTGGGATTGAGTTGTTGCTCAATCCAATTTTAATTCATTCATTAATCCAATAACCAAACACCAAAATATCAAGGGCATATTTGAAGTAGACACTATTTATAAGCTTTAACCTTGATGGGATAATGGATGATAAAAGGATTAGATTTCACAGTAACCATACCGTTGACATGTAGCAGTTCTTCACTAAATTTTTATCTGTTGGGTGGCCATGATGCCTTACTAGAGGTCAATCTTGGTCTGTGTATAGTGAGATGATTGATTGGTGGTCAATCACAATACTATTAACTGCCAACAAAATAGGAAGCCTATGGGTCACACACATAAGAAGGTTGAATCCCAAGACATAAAGCTTTAGGGGTTTATGTAGTGTATTGTCATGATTATAAAATTGTTGCTTAATTGTAGGAATTGGTAATGAAATTTTTGATCTCTTTAATAAGCCGGATCAAGAAAGGCGGTTTATGGTTTTCCAATGAAAGGGGCATTTTGGTTTTTTTTTTTTTTTTTGTATATAAGGGTGTTTAAGTAATTTTGATGTGAAATTAAGTGAATGAATGTAAAATTCACTTAATTCTATGGCTGATGCCCGTACCTATTTCTTTATGGAATGGAATTAGCAAAATTACAAACAATAATTTAGATTAAAATACCTAATATTTCTATTCTAATGAGGAATAGAATAAAACATATTCCAACTCGGAATAGGAATAAGCCTATACCTATTAGGAATAGGGGTTAAGTTAAGTGTGGTATATAAACACACTTAACTCTAAGGTTTGTGTGTGAAAGAGAGAAAAGAAAAATTATTCAAGCATCTTGAAACCCTAGTCGTCCCTGACATAACAAAACCCAAATCTCAAATTTGTTTGATCTACCAATCAAACACGTTCGCGATTTATTTGGGATTTGCCATCGTGTGGATATTATACGTGCGACTCTACCCTTGAATCGATTTGCAAAGAATTTGAGTCAAGAGAATGAGCTGCCCACGTTGGTATGAATTGCTCTATCCTTGAAATGACTCTATACTCACTACTAGCTAGATAGAAAATAATGTTATCAACGTTAAATATGCACAGTATAAAAACTTGTATAAAATAAAAACATGCGTGCTCGTGCATTTTACTTTTACTATAAAGTAAATATACAAGATACTTATTTAAAAATACTGTTACAAAACACTACTACTGT
>WYDK02118157.1:6266032-6277878 GCA_009867345.2 Toxicodendron radicans
CCTAGCCCTTTTAATAATGATTTATTGGGCCCTACCATTACGGGCTCAATAAATCTTTACAGCCCACACTAATATTACCATAACCTAGATCCAATATGTAATGTATAAGACTTTTAATAAAATGATCATCAAGTTCATTAATAATCTTATTTGGACTATATATTTACCTGATTTAATAAAACTAAACTCAATTAATGTTAACCCACTGATATGAAAATTTCTAACAAGAACATGTACAACACTTATGCCTGTAGATGTTGAAGAGTTGATATTATGTTATTAATTGTGGGATGTTAAGACTTAAAAATATAAGAAAATAAAGAAAGTATTAAAATGCATTCTGATTTGAATTGAAAAATAATAACATAATATTATTACTCTTTCTTTGGAATTCCCTTTTTAACCTTCAAAAAAACAATTTAAAAACTTAATTTTATATTTTAATAATTGGGAATGATATTGAAAAAATGTTTAAAAGACTAAAGTAAGACAAAATTTAAAAGTTTGCATGATGTGATTGATGGTTCCCCACGCTTTAAAACCTACCCCTTTTTACACCATTGTTGATTGTATTTGTAGCCACTATGAAAACCCATATTAGACTTAAAAAAAAAAAAGGGAGTTACATAATAGAGTAAAAGACTTTGTCCCACCGCTCTCAACAACCATATTAGACTTTAAAAAATTTATTAAGTTTAATAAAATATTACAATTTTTTATTAAAAAATAAAAAATAAAAACTAAATAGATTTAAAAAGCATAAAAAAATCTTTAAAAAAATAAGAAATTTGGAAACATACAAAAAATCATAAATATGGGAAAAATTTTAAATAGTTTTTAAAAAATTAATACAAATCTGGGAAAAAAAAAACTTGAAAAGAACAACTATTTTAGCTTTTTTATATTTTTAGTATTTTTTATAAAGTATTCTGAAGTTTTCTAAATCTTTAAAAAAAAAAAAGATTTTTTAGTTCTTTTTAATGGAAACATTTGTGATTTTAGGTTAACTGTCTGTATTATTTAAATTTAGGTTAGTTTTTACTGTTTTAGTTAAAAGTAAGTTTTCAATACATTTTAGGGTAAAATAATGAAGTTTAAAATATAATTAAGATAAATTTGTAATTGTGAGTGGTCAAATTTAGTCAACTCACATATTTTTGGCTGTTTACGTGGTAATTTATGGAGTTTTTGGAGTCTACGTAAAGTTTTATGAGTTTCAGCTTTCAGGAGTGTAAAGCACTAAACCTTAATCATTTTAAAAATTTAGGTGCATTGACTCTTTTATCCTTTATCTTTTTAAAACCGACAGATTATTCCTAATGGTAGAGCGTTTACCGTTTAGGGTAATTACTAACACATATAACTAGGTAAAAACATAGGACATAGTAGTCACATATTTATATAACATGATATGACAAAAGATATTGGGTAAAAGTTTATTTTTAATTTAAATTCAATCAATCATATTTTGTCACATTATGTTGTATGAGAAATGTTGTATAAAAATGTTGTACGTATAATATGAATAATATTATGCTTACAACTAAGTCATATAACCAGACAAAAAATATAGGACATAGTTGTCACTTTACATGAATTTTGTATAATTTTTGTCAGATTGTATGATTCAATTATAAGCATAATATTATTCGTGTAGTATTATATTTATCTATTTCTGACAAACCTTGTGGATTTAAATAATCCCTTTTAAAAACAACTCTTATAATTTGAGAATTATCTTTGATCTCTCCTAATGTTTATGACCCCTTCAAGATTTTACTTTACAAGAATTAATCCTAAAACTAAAACTATTGAAAATCCTAAAACTAAAGTTTTTCTTTTATTGTTTTTCAACAGATTTATCTTGTTTTCATTACATTTTTAGTTCAACTAAGAATAATGTATTGGTTTATTTTGTCCTAGATTTTTTTTAATGGTGAGTTTACTTAGCAAATAGTCTTATCGTTTATTCATTTAAAACTACTCAAAATTTGATTAGTCATCGGCTCTAGGCTATGGAGAGTAGGAGGTAGTTTAAAAAATAAGTAAAATGTTTCAGATTATAATAACCTTCGATTTTCTAACAATCACCGACTACTCCACATGTTTTCAACGACTGTCGTTTATGAATCAGACAGGGTGAGGTCCAATCTCATCCGAGACATACGCATTACATACATGCCTTCAAAACTTTCCCAATCAATAATAAAAACTCTGGAACCCACTTTTTCACCCAACTCCAACTCCAACTCAACTCAATCACCTTCAAGTTTCTCCTTCTTCTTCATCATTACCACACATTCACTCCCTCTATTCAATCTTTGATTTCTCAGCTTAAACAAACACATGGCTACTGGAGGCTATGGAGATCCCAATCAAAAGATAGACTATGTGTTCAAAGTTGTATTAATCGGAGACTCTGCCGTTGGCAAGTCTCAGATACTTGCCAGGTTTGCCAGAAATGACTTCAGTTTGGACTCCAAAGCCACTATTGGAGTTGAGTTTCAAACGCGTACTTTAGTTATTGAACATAAGAGCGTTAAAGCTCAGATCTGGGACACTGCTGGCCAAGAACGGTACTTTTCCAACTAATTAACTCTTTTTTTAGCTTTTTTCAACATGGTTATGTTTAGATGAGTTAGATTTGATGTGGGTTGTTTCTAGATTCTGATCTGATTGCCTTGTTTTTTTGGATGCCATGTTTTGAAATTGTTATGTCAAGATGATGAAAGGTGTATTTAGTTGTTGTATTTGTGCTGGCTGATGCCTTGTCAATGTCGGTCCATTGATCTATGCTGTGTGTATGTATTTTGTGATAATATTGCACATAAACTTGGTAATCAAATTGACTTGAGACGCCATGAATGGAAATTTTAAAATTAAAAAAGTTGACGCAAGTAATGAGGGTGAATGGTGTCACAATGAAATAGGAAAGCCACGATAGTTTGTATGCAGAGTTTCTATGAGTAGCATTTCTTTTTTTTTTCTTTTTTCTTTTTTCTTATTTTACCATAGTTTGTATGCAGACTTGTCACTTTGAATTTCAAAACTGTAACAGAATATAGCTTGTAAATATGACAAATATGAAGTTGTATCTTTGATTTCGACATTGGCATCTGATACAGTGGCAAAATATCCTTCAATGTTACTGTAATATCATAAAAGATTTGTGCATAATCATGGGTTGTTCCCAGTCTAACAGTATCCAGGCAGCTTCTTATTTGACCGTGGTGGGAATACAATTCTCAGTTTGAAGATGGAAGCAGCTCATTTTCTTAGGAGATAGGATTACTGGATTAGTGGTGGTGCAGTATTAGTTTTGCTTTTTTTTTTTCCCTTTTCTTTGTCGCATATTATCATTTATTTACTGTGATTTGAGCCTTGGACTTAATCCAAACTGATCCCATTCTTGTAGTGCCTGAGGTACTGAGTAGGTTCTGATCTATGATATTCTTGCATGATCAATACATTAGATGCATTTTGTAGTGTTGGGCTATGTGTTTTGCAACCTTCAGTCGTCACTTGAACAAGTGGTTCAGCATGTATCTACTTTGTAATGACTAATAAACTTATATTTATAAAGGGGAGGCATCAGCGGTTTTATCTGAGGTTTTGTTGTTTATAACATCTCAAGTAGGAAAGATTTTTCGTAAATATTACAAGACTTAAAGAAATGTGTCATGAATTTTAGGGGAGGTTAACTATAATTTTCAGAATTTTAAGGTTTTTCATTAATTTTGGAACTAGTAGCTTGTTTAGATCAATAAAATTTGTACTGTATTATTTTATCATCTGTAGTTGCGACCATGGAGAAGTTAGTTTGCACTCTTGATTTAACTTAAAAAAATGGATTTATGATCTAAACCTAATTTTGCGATGTACTCAAGACTTTTTCATGGTAGACCCTTGACATTGGATGTAAATTTTACTGAAATGTCCTCCAGAAAGTGATGCTTTTGCCCTCTGCTTTTTGGTGTAATGAGCAGATACAGAGCTGTCACAAGTGCATATTACAGAGGTGCTGTTGGGGCAATGTTGGTTTACGACATAACGAGACGCCCGAGCTTTGATCACATACCCCGTTGGCTGGAAGAGCTGCGAAGCCATGCCGATAAGAATATTGTTATCATTCTGATTGGGAACAAAAGCGATCTGGAGGACCAGCGTGCAGTTCCCACAGAGGATGCCAAAGAATTTGCAGAGAAGGAAGGCCTGTTTTTCTTAGAGACCTCAGCATTGGAAGCAACAAACGTTGAGACTGCCTTCATGACCGTCTTGACTGAGATTTTCAATATTGTGAACAAGAAGAATCTAACAGCTGAAGAAGGTCAAGGCAATGGCAACCCCGCAAACCTTGCTGGCAAGAAGATCCTTATTCCAGGACCTGCACAGGAAATCCCAGCTAAGAGCAACTTGTGCTGTAGAACTTGATGTGATTGGATATTGGTTTCAAAATGTCAAATAATCGGTTCCATGTAGCTAGTATCAATTTTTGGGAGGTGTGATTTATTTGTGTTGTATATTTTTTTTTTAACATTGGTTTAGTTAAGTTTGATGAGCAGATGATTAATTCAATGTTTTTACAAGCCATAAAACAGTTAAAAGGGTGAGGAGCAGTTGTTACCAATTTGCATTAAATATGGTTGTTGATTTTCTTTTTCTCTATTCTAGGTTACTGGATGATTAAGCATACAAAAGAGAAATAGTACTGGACTTCAAAATAAAATTATATTTAAAATAACCAAGATTGTGATTTTGGCTTCTTTCTATCTTTCAAGGATTTACTCTCGTCTGATAATCTTTTATTTGTAAACAAAAAATAATAGAATTCAAAAATAACTTCGTAGCGAAAGCTTATACACGCTGCTCCACTCATGCTGCTTTAACATGCAAATAGCATACAAAAAAAAAGCTGCAATTTCCTAATACTTCATTCTCAAAATTGCAATTGCCACTGCGGCAAAAATACAGAGTCACATACATGTTTAATAGAATCAGTAATGGTAAAATTGTAATAACCAAGACAAGAAGTTTTGCTAAGGCAAATACCAATATAAGCTTTAAAGTACAATGTAGGGAGTCTGGTAACTAAAAATTGTTATTACTTTCAACCATTCATAGCTACTTCCATAGAGTCAGTCCCTTCATTCTTTCCAGTATTATCCAGATCCTGTACTTGAGCTGTCTCAACATTGTTTTCCTGCATTGAATTGTCCTTCTCAGTCTCAATACGCATTAAAAGCCTTTCTAGCAGCTCCTGGCAGTCAATAGCTGTAACCATCACACTCAAACTGGCCCTGCCTTTCCAGCATCCTATGGCTATTGTTGGTTCATCAACTTGGACAGGATCTGGCAAAGCATTGCCACCTGCAGAAGCTTGATAATTGAATCAACTTAACATGCATTCCATGCAACATATCTAAACAGACAGGATATGATGCTACATACCTTTTCTTAGTACTATCACACAGCAACCCATCATTAGCTTTGATGCCTTCTGACCCAACTCACCATCAACAAAGTCTGCAAATTTGATAGTTTTATATTGCAATAGATGCTTGAAGTCGGTTGGGGATGCATAGAGGATCTGCTTGGTGATGTATGGAAGAATTACTGGCAACCCTTCAGATGATATCCTAAATGAACATGGTGCAGTGGTCCCTTCTCTGGATGTTTGACGCTCCTGTTAAATAAAATCCCAAATTCTTATCATAAATCATGCAACAGTTCCCTTTTTGTTCATTGGTTTAATTTATAAACTCTTACAAGATATACAGTTTGGCAAATGACACATTAACCTTAAGCAATGCACAAAAGTTCTGCATAAGGCAATAGACAGATTTGTTAACTGACTTCAAAAGTTTATCATTATACATAGGGTAGGGCATAAGCAAAGCCAAACACGAGGAAGAGAGCCGTGGACAAAGCAATATGATCATGTCTATTTGAAAGTTAATCCCAAGAATACAAGTAAAAATAAAACAATAAGAGAAATTAATGTATGGATATACTTACAAACATTTTCAGGCCAACAGAAGTTATCTTAAGTTGCTGCCCAACTCGGAAATTTAGTTCAAGAACATCCTTCACCGACTTTGAAACGTAGTAAATTCTCTTCACACGGTTAGCATCACTATTTCTTGTGACAAGATGGCCATAGAGCATAAAGGACTCATCAATCCCATAGAATGTCTGTATGCTACTGATAATGGTTTGGTCTTTGAAGAAAACAACAGGGTCAACCCCTTTCCATTTTCCTTGCATCTGTAACTTCCTCTTCCCCCCAGTTCTTCCAGAACCAGTTTCCTTATCAACAGGCACTTCAGTTTCCTCTGTGTCATGCTTTTCACATGCATTAGAAGAATCAGGTTCCAAAGCAGCCCCATCTTCTTCATTATCAATTAAATCAGCCTCTGAAGTGCCGTCTGGACACATCTCATTTGTACCATCTGCTACCTCAACCTTTCCATTTTTATCTTCAGGAATTTGATTTGATAACGTTATATGTGGCTCATCATCCTTTTTAGGGACCAAATTCCCTTGTGGAGTGATAGGTTTCTCCTGAACTACTGCAGGAAAAGGAATTCAAAAAATGCATATAGACAAATAACAGCTGACAGATACCAATATATAAGCTACTCCAGATCGGAGGGAGAGATGTTCTTTACAATGGTAGAACAAAAATAAGTTCAGCAAACATGCAGAAGGGAATCAAGAATCTACATGAAATGGAGAAAGAACTATACTGTTACCATAATTATGTATTATGGCCCAACCGATACTGGTATACCCCAACCAATACTTATGATCTAATATTATTACCTGGCAGCGGGGAAACTTTCTGGAGGACTGCAATGAAAAAGGCTCCAGAGTTCTGATCATGAGGTACTAGCCTCATGCAACGTTCTAATGGAAGATCAGAAACTTCCACATCCAAATCATCAACTGAAGTCATAGCATCCTCCGTTGGCTGAAGTGCTTCTTCAGAATTTCCATTAGTGCCATTCTCCTGCTTATGGCCATTGTCAGTTGGGTCCACATCACTCCTGCCAGAAGGAAACATGCTGGGAATAATCCCTGTTCTGCGATATTTGGGGGCATCCTCCTTGTACGAAGCTAACCAAACACCCCCCTTGTCACGTATCTGTACACAAACAGAAAATAGCATGTTATCAATTCTTTGTAACAAAAGACTATATTGAACAGATTCAATTACATAATTCCTATCATTTAAACTTGTAGTCCAATTATTGGATAATTAAAAACTTTCATAGTATGTAAGCTTGATTAATCAATGCACTATCTATCAAAATTCAAAGGTTTAGTATCTAACTTTTGAAGTTTTGATCATAACATATTTGTGATCCTTAGTCATCTACATAAAAACGGCTTCTAAAGAATGAATTTTCCACCATATTAGACGTCAATGCATACACAATTAAACTTTTTGCAATTAATTTCTAAAAAACAGAGGTATCTTTTGAACATGATTCAAAATAAACAAAACCATTAGCTACGACCTTCGCCCTGAATTAGAGGAGATAAGATAAAAACTTCTGAATCGAAATACAAATTATAAATATAGAAGATCAAGGTAGGTCAATTTTCCAGCATACACCAGAAATTAATATTCAAAATTCAAATACTAACCCAGCTCTCTCAAAGTTTGACAAAACCAAGAAGACAAATCACATTTAAAGTTTACACCATTATTAACAACTAGACAACATACAGCATAAGAATAGAACAGAGAGTTCTAATAAATAAACTAATAACATAAATCGCCCTAGGGACCGGCTTGCCAAGGAAGAGTACCCAAGCCTTAATAACCCACATGCCCACCTGTTAGGATCCCACATTGGAAGGGAAATGGGTGGACATGTGGGTTATAAAGGTTTGGGCACCCTCCCTTGGCAAGTCGGTTTTCCAAAGAGAGTTCTACCCAAGTCCAATAAGACCCACTACCCAGCCCAATTGTGTGAAATATTAGATGAGTGCGGAGTCACCCAAAAGTAAAGAGCCCAACGTGGACGTGGGTTGCGGAAGCGTGGTGGTGTGTTAGGATCCCACATTGGAAGGGAAATGGGTGGGCATGTGGGTTATAAAAGCTTGGGCATTCTCCCTTAACAAGCCAGTTTTCCAAGAAGAGTTTTATCCAAGCCCAGTAAGACTCACTACCCAGTTTAATTGTGTGAAATATTAGATGAGTTCTTATCACCACCCCTTTACCTTCCAATGTGGAATTCCTAACATAAAGCTTTAATTAAAAGTTTTTAGTTGTTTGGTCTCATAAACATAAAAGTTCTATTTAGTAGCAAATTATTGAAAGGGGTTATATTATAAAGAGAGGATCAGTAACATAATCTAAAATATTGTAAGAGTATCTTTAACATTTCGAACCTGTTAAAAACCTCAAATAGAACTCATTGAAAAAGCTTAAATTATGGGATTCTACCCATAAACATAAACTATTTTTTTTAATCACTCACTTATAAGCTCCTTTAATTGCAATCAAACGACACAAAAAAATTGAAAAGAAATTTTGACAATACAAAGAACGCTTTGGGTCAGTAGGCTAAACCTAACAAAATGCACACTCAGTCATGCCCTTATCATTACTCCATCAAAAACTCAACCTTATATTACAATTTATGTATTTGCCCTTACTAAACTTTTCTGATGTTGTCCCTTCCAAGCTGCCACCATCGGACTTCTATATTAGGGGGAAAAAAGGATTTTTTTTCTTACAGATGACTACTTCAGAAAATTACAGAAAACTCATTCTAAATCTTAGAATCATGTCCTTCCAGGAGACATACAAATATTACTTTCAACATCATGTTACAAGCTAATAAACATAAAAAATAAAAAAACACTACAGAGCACCCAAAGGACTCTTGAGTATCCTCTGACGGGGAAGAGTTATGAAAATGTTCAACTTCAGAATTTTCAGCGAAGTTAAAAAAACAAAAATGCTTTTATAATAGTACTTCAACAACAGCAAGACATGAAGCAGTACTATCAGAAATTTACATCGGAATAACAATGAAGGGAGCATGTATGTAAATGCTCAACTTCCGAATTTATGGCAAATATATATATATTCTTGAAAATCCATAACGGCAAGACATGACATGATAACAATCAAGATTTTACATTTGCACAACAATAGAACATCAAATTTCAGACAGGAGAGGGATTGAGCATGGATTTTGGGGAAGCAATAACACACCTTCCAGCTTCTAAGTCCTGGCCGACGAATAAGCTGAGGAATCTCACTTGACACATCAACAAGTTCAACAGATCCTCCACATTTGCGCAAAATCTAAAGAAGATGACACAAGGGACATATTTTTCATGTCACAATAGCATATTAATAAATAAATAAATATATATATATATACAAAAAAAACAAATAACAATGACACTCATGCGAACTGGAGACATAGCACACACTACTAATCATGAATAACAACTATATTTCGGTCATCACTATTATGATGATTAGGAAACAATCCAAATGCAGGTTGTCCAACAGATATGCTATCTTTTAATATGTTTATATCTTGTAACCAATACATTACCTCAGAAACCACCGCCTCATTCTCTACTGGATTCATGGAGCAGGTTGAGTAAACCATTCTTCCACCAACTTTAAGCAGAGACATACCTGCAACAATCAATACCACTGCTATAAGTCTTAACACGCTTTGGTGAAACAAAGGGATTCTTTTTTTTTTTTTTTTTTTGGTTTAAAAAAAAAGGTAGGGGGGAAGGGACCCAAGTATCTAATAGTTAAAATCAACAAACATGCTGTGATAATGGAAGAATAGCTTAGCTCAAGCCAATTAATTATCAAGAATCTTTATATATAAGCAATAACGAAACCAAAGCGGCATTCTTAATACAAGGTGGAGAATTTAGCAACAGACTACTTGTCATATTCTCTTCAGAAGATTATTCTTCGAAGGAACATTCAGATGCACACCAAACAGCACCTAGTGGATTCTTATTTCTCTTAATTAACTGCATTCGGGTTAAATGGTTTTCTATACAAGATAGGGCCATAAAACCATAGAGAAATTTGTATAACGGTTTTCTAAACAAGATACCTCGCATGGCTATCTGAACTTGTAGGCTATGGAGCCCATTGCCCAATCCTACATTCCTGCAATGCCAAAACTAATTCCATTTAATGGTAATGCACAACAAAAATAAATTTTCAAAAGTGTGACAGGGAAAAAACAAAAATCTAACCATTTCCTCCAGATATCTGGAGCCTTGCGCAGAGTTCCATCCCCACTGCAAGGAACATCACATAAGACACGGTCAAACAGAAGCTGACTGATGTTCGACTCCACATCAATTTCTTTATCAGAAGCATTAGATTTTGAGCGACAGCCAGGAAAGTGTTGGGCTTCATGATTTGTGACAATCAAGTTGGCAGTGCACATTCGTTTTGTTTGGTGGATGAGTAGGTTACACCTTTGGACATCAAGATCATTTGCAATAACCTAATTACCAAAAAAGAGAGACAGAGAGAGATAAGATAGATTAATTCAACATACAGAATAAAAAGAAAGAGGAAAACTAGATGAAATATCAAGAAAAATATGCTATAGAAATTAACAAGAAAGAGCAAATAGAACAAACCAAAAGGAAACAGATAAAGAAGTTACTGAAACCTAAGATAGCGTTCAGTATTTTTTTTTTCTTTTTTGTGTTTTTGTTTTAAAAAATGAATGGGAAAAAGTGAAATAAGAATTTCAAATTTTCTATTTTTAAGATAGAGAATGCATTTAGTATCATCTTCTGATAACAACATTTCAAAAATATATATAAAAAAACAACGAACCACCTTTAATAGTCTTTTGAAATTAAGATGGGAATGTATTAAGATCCCACATTGGAAGAAAATGAGTGGGCATGTGGGTTATAAAAGTTTGGGCATCCTCCCTTGGCAAGCTGGTTTTCCAAGAAAAGTTCTACCCAAGCTCAATAAAATTCATTGCCCAGCCCAATTGTGTGAGATATTGAAGTGAGTTCCTATCAGAATGATTTCTAACATTTTGTTTTTATTTTTAAGATTTGGTGAAATGTTTTCAATAGATAATACGGGAAAAAAAGATTTAAATGGTTTTTTTATGCATAAAGAGCAAACAAAATATTACCATGTTACAAAGCATGAAGGAATTATGATAAAATACCATAAAAATAGAACAATTATTAAGATATTTACTAAATAAAAGTTTATTACTACTTTTACATAATATTTTAATATTTTATTACTTTTAAAAAGTATTCTAAATACAATCAAAACTTCTCAAGTTTTTACATGAGACTATTCATCAGTCATTTATTACTTTGTTATAAAGCTTATGTGACTTATTGGGCGTTAAAATCAGAGAACAATTTAAAAGTTGTTTTCCTATATCCTTTGCCTTGAAGCCTTGCACTGAATTCAACAGATTTTAGTGTATTCATGAAACAAAAATAGCAAAGAGCAATGAACATGATCTTCGTGTTTCCCAATACCAGAACAGAAAAAATTAAAATAAAAACAAAAATTTTAAAAATAAGTGATAACTATGTCCTAAATAATTAGAAATGAGACAAACCATTCCATCAGGTAGTGATCCTGGTTTTGTGGATTGATGAATAATCTCTAGCAATTGGAATGTTTTTGAACCTGGTGCTGCACACACTGCATAAAATAAAAGGAAGCAGTAAGGAAACTCTATCTTATATTGAAATTTATTTTGGATTCAGAGTGTTATTATATCATTCCTATAATCTGAAACTTCAAAACTACGAAAAACAGTAATATATTTGAGATATAAGAGGGT
>WYDK02118157.1:6337738-6349799 GCA_009867345.2 Toxicodendron radicans
CTCTTTCCTTTCAGCCACAAAACGCCATTACTAACTAATCAATTAAAATTAAGACGAAAGCATTGTGCCCAATATATCCCCAACCGCGGCACACGTTAACTCATTTGTCGCCTCTCAGGAGGGTCTGCTTCGCGCCTGTAACCCAAGTCAATTCGCGAGGTTTTTATTAACCACCGATCCGCCCTTTCTCAACGTCCAAAGTGTTCGAAAACGAAAGAGAAACATGTGGGTTTTTTACCTGATCTCGCTGCCTTTAACCCTAGGCATGGTAATTTTAACGTTGAGGTACTTTGCTGGGCCCGAGGTTCCTCGTTACGTTCTATTCACCGTTGGATACGCCTGGTTCTGTTCTCTCTCCATAATCATCCTCGTCCCCGCCGATATTTGGACGGTACTTGATCAATTGCATGTTGTTTTTATTTAATTTTGTGCTACTTAGGGTTGCATTTTGGAAAATTCGTTGATTTTCTGTTTTGTTTGTGGGTGAATTGATTGAGTTTTGGTTTAATTAGAATCGTGTGTGTTTTGATCTCAATTTCGTGTGAATTCTTTGGAATGTGCACATTTGTTGATTTGGTTTTGTTAATGCTAGTCTTTGGTTACATTTACAGATTGTATCGCATCCACCGGATTTTAATGGGAATGGAGGCATTTCGTTCTTTTGGAGCTGGTCTTATTGGAGTACGTTTTTACTTACTTGGTATGCGATATGTAAACTTGTATACTTTATATGTAAATTTCTTTTTGGGTAATTATTCTGCAAAATGGTTGGTACCTGCTTTGATATAGTTTCTTATTGAAATATGTTAACAATTTTATGTGCCTGCATTGTGCAGCATTGAAAACCCTTTGGTTCTCAAAACAAATTAGGTTTTTTTCTGAAATGTTTTTTTGAGTCACTTTAGGGACAATATCTTGTGGTATATTAATATAGGAACTGTTTGATCAGCTGTAGTCAAAAACATAACTTGGCACTATTGACTGGATTATACATGTTATTTAACATGAACTGGAGTGAACTCACCTAGGTGATCTTATATTTGATGCCTGACTGATATGATCAGGGGGTTTTTGTTTAAGTTGCTGTTTGTCTACGCTGAGTTTACAAGGAGTGAAGAACTCATGCATACACATTCACACATGAGCAGCTAATATCTTTTCCTTTGCATGTGCGTACAATAGATAAACCTTCTATCGCTGGATTTAGTTTTGAGTTCCTTTGTCATGAAATATATCGTAATACGACACAGTTAAATGAAGGATGACACATTGTTATATGCTAACCTTGGTGCTTTCCTTATATGATTGCTTGTCTTCTTGTTATCTCTTTAGCACATAAGTTGCTATTAATCATTTTACTCAGAGATGCTGCTATTTGGTTTTACACTCATAGATGCACATTTCCTCATTTTTTTAAACTATGTTATCTCTAAACAGGGCTGTGGTGCCCCTTATTCAGGGTTTTGAAGATGCTGGTGACTTCACCGTGACAGAAAGATTGAAGACCAGTGTACATGTTAACTTGGTCTTTTATTTAATTGTGGGATTCATTGGCCTTTTTGGACTTATTCTTCTCATCATGATGCACAAGAATTGGTTCGTTTTCTTCGTTTCCATAAAGTTGATTTATTTGTTGTTTGATAGGCTTTAATCCAATTTTTAGCTCGCATTTCTACGATAAAAATAATTTCTCTCATTACTATGTCTTATTTGTAATGAGATTGCTTCATTTTTTACCAAATATGTTGGATGCACTATGAAAATGATGGATTCTAAAAATATACAGTGGATATATGGTTTTTCCTTTTCTTGCTTGTGTAATATGATTTTATATCCTGTTGGTTGATATTCTTATTGACAGGAGTGGAGATGTTCTTGGTTTTGCTATGGCATGCTCAAATACTTTTGGGCTTGTTACTGGTGCATTTCTGCTTGGTTTTGGCTTGAGTGAAATTCCCAAAAGCTATTGGAAAAATGCAGATTGGACCATCCGTCAAAAAGTTCTGTCTCATAAAATTGCCAAAATGGCTGTGAAACTTGATGATGCTCATCAAGATCTTTCAAATGCTATTGTGGTAAGTTTTATATCTGTATTATGCTGGATTTTCCGTTTTCCTTTATACACATCATTATGGAAAAATATTTCTAATGTACACCTTTTTTTTTTTTTTAATTTATTTTTTTCTGGGCTTTAAAGGTCCAGTTTCATCTTTTTTTGCCTTATCTTTAACATTTCTTGTTAATGTCTTATTCTTAATTTTTTTAATTTATTTCATGATCATTCATCCAGCTAGTTTGTATTGGATATACATACAAAAGTTTCCTTTTTGCAATCAGTTCTAAATTCATTAGTTAGATGTGAACAAGAACTGTTGTTTTAGTTTTGTTTTGTGAAACCATCTTATGGAACTATCCTCAAGCCTTATTGAAATTCATTTTGCTTCAGAAATATCTATGGGTCACGCATGGATTTATAATTTTTATACATGCATATTTTTTCTACAAGTAGGTAGGTTTCTTGTCCATTGTTCATTTTATTCTCACATTTATATTTCTTTTGTTAAGTTTTATTCTTATCAAACGTAGAAAAGAAGTGTTGTTTTGGCACCTACATTACGACAATGTGGAAAATGTCAATATTGGATACACTGATTAATTATCCAACATTACTACCACAGAGCTGAAAGTGCCACATATTTATGGCCATATCAATATGTTTCCAACACTTGTACTTGTTTTTGTGTTTTTAGGGAAGACATTGTCCAATTAGCTATGTTCTTGTTATTTAGCTATGTTTTGGGTCCTTATTGCTGGCAAATTGTTTGGCCCTTTGCTGAGGACTTATTGATGAACAATTCGATTTATGGTGTATCAGGAAAAGGGACTCTTCCTTTTTTTCTTATTTGTAAGAATTAATATGTTAGTTGTTTTACAGTTTTATTTGATTGATAATTTATCTCAACAGGTAGCTCAAGCAACATCAAATCAAATGTCCAAGCGTGATCCTCTCAGACCTTACATGAATGTTATTGATAATATGTTAGCTCAAATGGTATTACTTGTTATCAGAATTTTCAAACAAAACTAGTTCTGTCAAAGTGCTTGTTTTAATACTTTCTATTCTATTACCAGTTTAGAGAAGACCCATCTTTTAAACCACAAGGTGGCAGATTGGGGGAAAATGATATGGACTATGACACTGATGAGAAATCAATGGCAACTCTAAGGCGTCATCTTCGAGGAGCTAGAGAGGAGTATTACCGGTACAAAAGGTATATTTGATCATAAAGTTTAGTATTTGCAATGTGTTCATCAGTTCCTTGTAATGCTTATGCCTGCTATGTCAATATTCGTTCTTTTGGTACCTTACCATCCATGTTCTGTTGAGATTACTTGCCATCTCCTCAAGTTATGTGCCATCTTTAGATTTTCCTATATGTGCCTGAAAAGCAGCTGCATCATCTGTTGTATTCCAAGTATTATCCTTTGGATTTGATCTACATGTTTTTTTTTTTTTTCTAACCATTGTATGACACTTGGTTGTGGTAAAGTTTGAGCCTTCTACAAATTATCCTAAATTGTATGTTGCTTTTCTTGCTTAAATCTAACAAAGAGTATCTGCCCCTTTGATGCCCTCAAATTTTGAGGGGGCTTTCTATTTAATCTCTTTTAGCAAAGATTTTGAAATAATTTGAAGGTAGAGAAAAAAAAAAGAAACGGTAACCTTGTGTGTTCTCCTCATTTTCCTTTTATTAGTATTTTGTGAGGCAAAAGTGGCTTTCACTTTCTAATCGCTTTTGGGATGCCTGTGATGAAATGCCTAGGGATTTATAATGTGTTGCATCTATAAAAAGTATCAGTTATGTCATGTTTTTAGTCATGCATATAATGTGATATGACATTTAATATGGGTGCTTTTGTTCTGACACAATAGAAGGTTATGGTTCTTGTGCCTGAAAGTTAAATCCTCTACTGTCGATGGTCCAGTTGGTAACTGGTGTGACAGTGAAAGCTGATATATAGTTGTCCTGGTTGCATAAGCCTCCTCAGATCTCATTTAGTAATGCATATATGGTGTTTGGATACTTGAATGTGTAGAAGGGGAAACGAATGAAGTCTATCGAACATTTCTCTCGTCTCCACCAATCAACATAAAAATGGAAAACAACACGTGCAATGTGATATAACAATATTCATGAATTCAGTTTTATGGAACACATTCAATCATTTTGGCTATGTGAATCAGAATGCTGGTAGTGATGATCACATTTATTAATCGTATATTACTTTTATTGTGCCTGAGATGTCAATCTCTTTGTATTAAACATTGTTTAATTCCATTGTTCACATTATTGGTAATATGGTTTTATGTTTTCATGTAGAAATTTTTTCTGCTGTATGCTATTGATGTAACTTTTATGCAGTTGGTCCAACAATGGCTGGTAGATCTTTTTCATGGTAGATAAATATTTAGAAATATTAATAACTGTCATGGCACTGTTTTACTCAGCTTGATTGTATTCTTTTGATAATTTTGTATTAGTTTTGCAGTGAGTATATGACCTATGTCATGGAGGCCTTAGAACTGGAAGATACTATAAGAAATTATGATCGACGCAATTCTACTGGATGGTTTGCTTCTAAACATATTCTCATAATATTTTATTTGTGTCTTTATAAATGTTTTAGTTTGCTACCTGTCAACCTTAAATGCTCATTTGATATCATTTCAGGAAATATATTTCAAGCTTTAGACCAGTTCGAATGGGAAAAATTGGGGCTGTCTTTGATACAATAGGTAATTGCGCAGTTTATATAATCCATTGTTTTTTTGAAAGTGTAACTCTTCATTGCTGGATCATTGAGCATAAATGTGTGAAGAATCTCTCAGTTTGTTTCAACCATTTTCAAGGATGGTCTAGTTAGTGCTGCGTTTGGTAGAATATTTAAAATAGTATTTTGAAAAAAGTTGAGTTGAGTTGTATTTAATAGAATATGATTTGAATTTGAAAATGTGTTGGTTAATAGGATATTAGAATAGGATTGGGAATAAATAGTCCTCCCAAACGCAGCCAAACTAAAAGTAGAATCGTGAATTCAAAGTTAATGCTTTAGTTTTCATGCATGGATGCATAGTAGAAGGCACAATGGCCTAGTTATTAGGTTACTGTATTTGCAAAGGAGGAAAGGAGCTTGAATGGCTGTGAAAGGTCAAACAGGTGATTCTGATATTGGTAGATTAGGGTTGTTTTGTTTATTTGATGTTTTACATGCTGTTATTGCTGAGAACAGTTGAAGAGAAGTTAAGAGAAAGAAGAAGAAAACTAGAGGAGAGGAACTAGGCAACCATGCTTTTAAAGGTCAAAGAGTTATTGATCTCAAACTTGCTAGGAAAGTAGAATACTTCCTTATGTAATATAGGTCTATCAAAATCTATTTGGGACTCTGTTTTGGCCAAGCAACCTATTAAATTGTATAATGGCTACCTTAAAACCCAAGGAAAGATAACTCCAGGATACTAAGTTATGATGACACCTAAATAAGTTAAAATAAATTTTATGTGCAGGATTTTCTAAACTTGTGGTCTTACCTTTGAATATGAAAGACCTGAACTTCCATCAATGACCTAAAATAAAGACACAGTTAATAAGGACTACTTGGACAGTATCTCTGAAGAAGATATTGGTCTTGGTCTGTTGTTTGATTCATATTTTGTACTCCAAAACTAAATATACCAGCTGGACCCTTTCACCATGTCTGCATCAAGGCCCTATGATGAAAAATGCCATGCACACTTCTGCTGTAATTGTATATACAGTTTCTTCTTTGTTTTGTAGTTTCTTACCAGTTTTAATGCTCATACGTTGGCTTCTGTCATTTATTATATTTTGTGCTTTTTTGTTAATTTACTTTTGTGCAATATCTTGACCACTAGTAAACTATTTGATTATGGGTCTTCTAATGTTATCCTTAAAATAAATGGTGGTTCTTTGCAGAGTTTATTTGGAAATGTATTTTAAGAAAACAAGTTGAGAAGCTTTGCGCTATCGTATTTGGTACCATGACAGCTGCTATTCTTTTAGCAGAGGCGACACTTCTACCTAGTGGAGTTGATCTCTCTCTTTTCTCGATACTTGTAAACTCTGTAAAGTCAGAAGAGGTGTTTGTTCAGGTAATTTTCTTCTGTTGAACCTTCTCTCTCTCTCTCTCTCTCTCTCTAAATACAAGTTATGAGTCATCTATTATATTGCCTCTGCTGCATATTGGTGAACAGTTCTATCATCACCCAGAAGTTAATGTCATGTATCGAGGGTCTGCTGTAGGATCCATAATTGATTATGCAATTGGAAGAATCTGTACCTTATTCCTAGTTTACAAGTTATGCATTTCTTATTTCAAACCTAAAATTCGTTTTCTAGGTCAAGTATACTAACTAGACAATCAAATCTCTTGCATTTCCATTCTGTTGCATCATTCACAGTCAATTACATTTTCTTTTACATCAATATAGCAGTGTTAGATAGTTCGCAACTAATTGAAAAATAAATATGATAATACAGAGTTCTTGCTATTTGTTATGTACTGAATTGATCATGAAATATACATTGAGTGTGCATGCCTCATGATCAATATTTTACTAGTTCTTAATATATATTTTTTTAATTTCACTTCATGCTGACATTTGGTATATTTTACTTTTTTTTTTCTTCTTACTTTTTAACACTAATATTTTTTCCCAGCTATTTGTCTTTGTACCTCTGATGTATATGTGTGTCTGCACATATTACTCCTTGTTTAAAGTTGGAATGTTAATGTTTTACTCGTTGACGCCTCGGCAAACAAGCTCAGTCAACTTGCTTATGATATGCTCGTAAGTGTTTCCTCATTACTCTGTCATCATAATTTGAAACTTTGCCTTATTAAATAATTTTTCATACAGAGAAAATTTCATACTTATATTTTACTGCTACATTCTGTTAGGATGGTTGCTCGATATGCTCCGCCAATTTCATACAACTTCCTCAATCTTATTAGACTTCGTGATGGGCGCAAAACCATATTTGAAAAGGTAAATTCCCTATTTATAGATTGACAACGTGTCTGTTATCTTGAACATGTAAAATCTGTCCTGACATACTCATTGATACATGCCAAGATCAGCACTCTAGCTATTGCTATGTGGGACAGTGAATGCTATATTTTCTGATTAGATTTTTTTAAACCTTTTCTTTTTCTTGTCTTTCTTCCTATATTATTCAAGTTGTATATCACTTTGTATGACAGCATGTAAAGCACCATTTTTATTTTCTTCTAGTGCTTTTTTTTTTTCCTTTGCTGCACAGGGACATCCAAAAACTGGTCCTGTGTAGAAATTAGAAAAAAAAAAAAAAAAAACTACTGTACAAATTGTGCACACAAGACACATTTTCCCCGAACCAGTATACAACTGTAAAATTAAAGGGAAAATACGAAAGTAGAAGTTAGATGTGTTTAATGAATGGCTGATTCCATTTTCATGATCACAAGTTAAAAAATAATTCTTTTTCTGGTTTATAATGGAATTTCATTGGGATTTTACTAATTACTTTTATGAATAAATAAATTCTGATTTCAGCGGATGGGGAACATCGATAGTGCTGTCCCTTTTTTTGGAGAAGGATTTAACAAAATTTATCCACTTATTATGGTTATATACACCCTGTTGGTTGCAAGCAATTTTTTTGATCGTGTAATTGATTTCTTTGGGAGCTGGACAAGATTTAGATTTCAAACCGAAACAGAGGATATGGATGGATTTGATCCATCTGGATTAATTATTTTACAAAAAGGTAAGCATATACCCCTCGGTAGCCTATTCGATTCATTTTGATAACAGATTACTATGTATTACTTATTATACTATGTGAATTTCAAGACAATATGTTTAGTTCTTTGCTTGTGTTGCTAAACTAATGTTTTGAGGATTGCTAATTTGATTAAAATACTTGAAATGTGTCTACATTTTTTCAGAACGATCTTGGCTTGAACAAGGGCGTAAAGTTGGTGATAATGTCGTTCCACTGGCAAGAAATTTTAACAGCACTGATATTGAGAATGGCAGCAATAGCACAGTATGTAAACGTACTCTTTTAAGAGATGGATGCAGTCCTTTCTCTTCTAATTTTTATAGCCTTCTATTTTGTTTGTTTTGAATTTCCAGTCCCTTCAAATTATAGGGACAATGAGTTGGCTAGAATGACTGACATCATCATATCATTGTTATCATTTATTTTATTTCCATTGACCAAAAGCTGATAATATTTAACACTTTAATTTGGAATAAAATTTTCAGGATACTGCCCTCGAAATGAAGACGACAACAAGTTTAGTAACTGATGGTATGAAGGGAACTACTACACCGAAATCTTCAAAAGAAGAAGCTCGAAAATACAGCACAAGTAGAGAAGCCATGAGCAACAAATATGCTGCAATGAGAGAACAGAGTAGACAATCATCTAGTACAAAACCAGCGGATCAAAATATTGCCTCTGCTAAGGTCTCCTTGCTTAATGCAGGAAACTCTTCTGGCAACACAACTGGAGGACCATCTGGTCTTACCTCCAAATGGGAATCAATGAAGACAGGTTTCCAAAGTTTTAGAGCAAATATAGGTGCCAAAAAGTTTCTTCCTTTACGCCAAGCACAGGAAACTAAACTAATCTCTCGTGCTAACTCATCAGAGTCCCTTGATGAGATATTTCAGAGATTGAAACGGCCTTCATCTTCAGACCATGAGCATGTGGATGAAGATGATGAAAATGATAATATTTCAGGCCCTGCTAGATAATGTAAAGATTTGCTCGAGCAAAACAAACTTGCTCTTTCTAGAAACTGGGGGGAGAAGATGTATAGGTTCCGAGCAGTTTAACTTGAAGCATGCACCAAAACTTTTTTCGTGGGTGAATCCTCGGATGCAACTGAAGCGGAGGGATAAAGTTCTGGTATTGTAAGACTGCATATCCATCAACAAATTAAAGAGTTTAGATGCTAGAAAAGGGTAACTTGAAAAAACAACGTTCATACAAAGGAAATTTTGGGAAAACTGTAAGTTGTATCATTGAACCACACTTCGGCAGACGCTAGCTGATTCTGGCAACACAAACACAATGAATTCTATAGAAAAAATGTTTTTATGGAATATTTTATTACATTTCATTGTTTATAACTGGGTGTATTGAACAAAATACATCTGAACTGAATTGAAGTTTTATAGCATTCTAATTTCTATGAAATTGTAGAAAAGAAAACTCAAATTATTTGTCATTATAGCTAATTAGGGCTTTGATTAAGGTTAATACTGTTGTACTTGATATTTAATATTGTGCTATTTATTTCACTATTCAGTTCAAACTACTATCATTTAACATTAGCTTGCAAATTTAATGTTCAAATCCAATAATCAATTTATAAGAACCTCATCTTATCAGCACTCACTTGTTTGTTTTTCCTGAGATGTCGAATCCAATATTCAGAAGCAGAAATTCAGGAAGCATAAACCAAACAGACCTAATTCATCATAATAAAATTATAACTGATACATTCTTTAAGAATTAATGTAGAGATTACATTTTAAAAAACCCAGAATTTCTACACAAAAAACCTACTTGTTATATCCTCTCTTTCACAGGCCTTGAATTGAATCCATCAAAACCCCCTTCTTCTTTTCCAAATGAAGCAACTTTGACCAAAACCCTTTCTTTTTCTTTACATTCTTAACGTCTCCCACAAAGTTTCTTGGAACGAAAGCAATTGATCTACTCTTCTTCAACCCATTACCAACACTCCACATCAAAGATATCGACCCCATCACCTCCGAAACGTTTCGATGATGCTTCGAACGCACCGGAGAAGAAGGTGATACGTGATTCGACGATGAAGAACAGGCCAAAAAATTAGGTGCAGCACCAATTTCAATCTTCTTCTTCTGTAAGAGAGACAGCCTTTCTCTAAGACAAAATGGACAAACCCCTTGGAGTTGTTTATGGTTTTGATGCTTCCTGCAAGTCTCTTCTGATTCTGAACAACCCATATTGGATTTTTGATTTCTCTGAAATTGAACTAGTTTAATTCTTGAAACAGTTGATATATATAGAAGACAAAATTGCGTAAAACAATGTACGTGGTTCCACGAAGGATCCTTCTCTCGGAGACTCTTTCTATTGTCACATCCTCGTCACATTTCTATTCTCACAGCCAATCTATTTCCTTTATAAAATATTCATGATTTGTTTGTTGCCAAGTGGAGGGGTGGGATTTGGTTGTGAATTGGGTTGGCGTTGAGCGTGGAAAGAAGATATGGTTTATCGAGCCACGTTGTATTGAATATTTCAGCAAATAAAATTAAAAAATGGGCACACGAGGATAAGATTTTCTTTAATTGATGTACTGTACTGTACATGCGTGCACATTGAGACTTGAGTTTTCAAATTATCACTTCAAGATTTTGATATGAATTAATAACATCTATAAAAATGAAGAAATATTCATCTTCTAGATTTTTGATATAATTTTCAATGGATTCGTTGTATTCGAACAATAGGCTAAGATTTTACTTGTAGAAAAAGATTTTAACGAATTTGATAAAGAATAAACAATGAAACTAAGAAGCAAAAAGTTTGTTAAATATAATAGAAAAATATTAATAATAATTTTAAACATTATCTTCACACGTGAGGGTGTAGGGTACAGGGAAGACCAAAAAATATGTTGTGTCCGTACATTGACATGGGACCATTGGAAAAGAGAGCAAATTGTATCGTATGCTATGCTTTGTTAAGATGAAATGGGACAAACTTTTTTTTATTTACGAGCCCATCCAAGGGTGCTTCCCTTGCACATACACATACACATACACATACATATTCAATTAATCTAAGGGTTATGATTTCGTGACCTGCCCATAAAGTTACATGTCCTACTACTCGAGTTTACCATCCAAATAATGATTTAATGACACTTTTTCACCTATAGATTTTTAAAATATCATTTTACTATTCAAATTTATATTCCGTTTCCAATTCTAGTATTGTTGCAACCTTACACCACCACCATTTTTTTCCTTATTCATCACTCACTTAAACCCCTCAAGCCCTACTCCCTCATACCCCGTTAATTGCCGACAATCGAACGATTAGAGTTTACATAGCCGTCTCTCCTAAGTCAAATTCTGATAAATCTCAACCACCAAAATCCAACATTCCACCACCAAAAGACTCATCGACCTCCCATCTTCAAAAGCTCCAACAGCCTAGACCGAAATATAAATTTGGATAGTAAATGGTATTTTAAAAGTCCGTGGGTGGGAAAGTGTCATTAAACCATTATTTGGGTGGAAAAGAGACGTTAACTCCCTATTATTTCTTTGATACTCATTAAGACGGCTGAACGACATGTTCCCACCTGAAGTTTGGCCTAACGAAAATTTACTACCTGAAAAGTTTCAAAACGACAATTTCCCACCCACCATTAAAATGTGGACGATAATTACCCACCTGCTGTTAAGATCTATTAGTAAAATTTGTTACTTGACATGATACAGTAATTGTAAAGACCAAAATACCCTTTTCAATCTTATTCGACTGACCAAAATTGCATCCACCGCTCACCCAACAGTCCAAAATACCACACAGCCGGAAGAAGCAACTGTTTGGGAAAAGACTACATGCTGCTAAGTAGAGGTGGAAAAATGGGCCCGGGACCGACCCGGGCATACCTTGTCGGGTGGGTTGGGCCTGCATATGCGAAACTGCAGGCTTGGCAGGTTACTGTTAAAAAAAAAATCGTCGGGTCCAACGGTTGGCCCGGCAGGCTGCCTATTGGGATTGGTGAGCCAATTGAAAATAATAAAAAAATTAATAATTTTTTTCCAAAAACCATTTTTACCCTTCAAATATAACCGTTTTATAGCCGTTGGAGGGGTCTTTTTGGTCATTTTCTTTTCTCATTTTTCTCTATAAATAGGGCCTAAACTTCTCATATTTCCTCACATCCAAAATTCTCTCATTTTCTTCAATTGCTCTTG
>WYDK02118157.1:6382073-6412383 GCA_009867345.2 Toxicodendron radicans
AACTTGAAGAAAAATGGAGAGGAGAATGGTATGAAGAAATCGGCAGTAAAGGAGAAAGGAAGAAGATAAGCTTTCAATTAAAAAAAAATCTCTTATATAATATAAATATCTTTTTGTACAAATTCCTTTTGTCCTTGCCCTTTGGTGAAAATTACTATTTTGCCACTATACAATTATTCAAATACCCTTAGTATAAAAATAATCTTCACCTTAAATGCTTTCATTTGAATCCCTACTTTTTCTTCTAATTCCTTATTAAAAGACCATTTTGCCCTTAGTGAAGTTTTGGTCTATTTTTAAGCAATTTCTTTTAAGGACTTCTCAAATGGATTATTCTAAGTGTATGAGAATATAAAACGCATAATTTTAGGTATCTTGGCTCGGGTATTACATGAGTCATGCACAAGCTCACACAGTCCGCAGATTCAGAAAGTTGACCTTCAATCTCATTTGATCGAGTAGAGAGACAGTAGGGCTCAGACTAATAACCCTGCTGCAAATGAGATAGATCAAATTCAAAGAATACTGGATGACCTGAGAGCTCGACAGGCAAAACAGGCAAAACAGGCAGAGTCTGTGGTGAGTTCCCTATTCTCTGAAAAGATCCGCCAAGCGCCATTCCTTTTGGGGTTTAGAGGGCCAAATATGAAGTATGATGGAAACTGGATGCTTTTAATGATTTCACATAATTGCATCAAGTCTCCGACTTGGCAAAGTGCTAGTGTTTTTGTTGTGACACTAGTTGGGAACGCCAAGAAATGGTATAAGAGACTAGAATCAGGCTCAATCAACTTCTGGCAGTAGTTCGCTTCTTATACTTGCAACAGTTTCAAGCGAGGTTGTAATTCACCATGCCGTTTAGCTACTTGAGCAATATACGCCAAGAGCAAGGCGAATCTCTAACCTTATACTTAAAGAGGTTTCAGAGCAAGCCGACAAAGGTTGTAAATACGCTTAAAGAGTCAATCAAGACATTGTTAATAGCCAAAATCATGCCACAGACAGAGTTGTGGAAGAAGTTACAGAGGGAAGACCATGCGAGTTTGAACCAATTTTACCAAATGGCTACAAAACATCAGTGGGTTGAGAGCTCGCTAGTTGCTTTGGCAAGGGACCTCTCTGAATGTATCCCCAAACAGCAACAAGATTACTCTGCTGACAAGAGAAGGGTCTTAGACAAGGAGACAAGTTTCATTTTCAAAATAAACCAATGGCATAATTCAGAGAGAGGGAGCCCATTGCCTGATTTGTAGAGTACACCCCGCTGGTTGTCTCGCTATCAAGGATCTACGAGGTATCCAGCGAGGTAAGAAAGGTCCCTCAACCGGAGAAGATGAAAGCATCAGCATTCAAAAGGAATTCGAAGAAGTATTACCAATTTCAAAGAGATATTGGGCGTGCCATGGACGAATGTCGAAATTTTAAAGATGCATTGAAGATTTGATTCAGAGGGGGCATCTAAAGGATTTCGTAGTAAAAGATCAGGCCCAAGAAAAGCAAGATGCCAATAACAGGCAAAAGAGCCCGTCGCCACCACCACCACTGCCACATGTTGGACACCATGTAAAAATGATATACAGCAGGCCTAGTCCCATCGAGAACTCAAGGCATGCTCGTGATAGAGATGCTCGAGAAGCCATAATTGATTCGGTTCCAAAAGTGATGTCAGTGGGGACCATGTCGCAAAAAATGTCATTGGCAGACAATGAGGTGATAGGGTTTACCAGGGAAGAATACGAGTTGTATCCCCAATACACTCGAGAAGCTATTGTCATTAGTGGCATGATCGGAAACAACAAAGTTTTCTGATTGATGATAGACAATGGAAGCGCCGTCAATGTTTTATTCATTGAGGCGTTTCACGAGATATGGTTCACTGAGCACCATCTTAAACCATGCTCAATGCCTATCTATGGATTCACCGGGGATATTCTACTCCCTAAAGGAACGATCGAGCTCCAGTAACAATGGGAGACAGGGAGTTGTTGTCTAATCCAAACAATAACACATGCATGCAAGTATATGTGGTCGATAAGTAGTTTAGATTCAAAGAATCGAATATCGTTCCCACAGGGATTGTAAAACTAGTTAGTTGCAATCAATGCTCTAGCACTATCGAAAGAAAAGTTGACAGCAAAGGTAACACAAAAATAGTGATGATTTTAATCTAAAAAGACAATAATTAAAATGGTAACTCAAATCATTAAAACAATCAACCTAAATAATACTAAGTGAGAGTCCTAAATCCATATTGCAACATAAGACCCATTTGATTCAAATAAAAGGCATGCATCGAAAACTATATTAAAGATTAAAGAAGCATTACAATAGGAGTTCAATCATTCAAATCCAACTTAATAAGAATTAGTTCATTTTGAAAATAAAGTTAAACCAAGGAAACGTAACAACCATTGAGTTCATAAATGAATAACGACAAACAAGATGAAGAAGACTAGAGGTAGATCTTGAAATGTCCAGCTCTTCCTCGGATAATCATTGCACCTTTCCCTCAATTTTTCTCTCTAAAAAATGGCCGACTTTCTCCCTTGGTTGATTCTCCTTTTTCCATTTTCTACTCTACTTTTATATGAGGAAAAGTATGGCACAAATTGGACACATGGCAGCTCTCTATGTTTTGTCATTCCCTCACAGTCGGATTACTGTTCCTTTTCTTTAGTGTGCACGGAAAAGGAGGATGTCCTTTGCCGGACAGGTCAGAAGATTCGCCTGACAAAATGTGCGATGTCTGTTATGCTAAGCTGGCACATTTTGCGCCAGCATTGCCACCACAAAGCTCTCAACTGTCTGATGTATCATGCTCCAGCATTCCCCAGCAACGAGTCTTCAAATCATGTTCTTTAAGGATCCAAGGTTAAGGCCTTTTAATCCTGAAATGAAACAATTCAAATAATAAAAACTAAGCATAAAACTTACCAAATTAAAGCAGATCAACAACATTTCTTAATTTAAACCAAAATCTCACTGTAAATGGCTAAAGCATGAAATATTAACTTAACTAAACTAAAATAAATAAAATGAAAATAAAACCTATGGCCAAGGTCGTAATTAAAGCCTAAGATAACTCTATTTTCAGGAGTTATAAGGAGTACACAAGAAGAGAGATTAAGAGTTCTTGGTGGTCGAATGTCCAACCAATAGTAATACGGCGTTGGGTAGGCCCTTTTTGGATGACTTTAAAGCTGTAGATTCGATTTGCTACTAATAATCCTAGATTTCTAGTGTTTTGTACTTAAGTTTATTAGGGCTTTCAAATGCTTTCAACTTGGTTTTGATCCTCGTTGCTACCTAATTGTGTTTATTTTATGTTTAGGACAAAACATTTTTTAGAAGCAAAACGTGACATTTTTGGAGCGTTTATGTGATGAAAAGCAACATTCAAAAGTTTGGTTAAGTTTTGAGGCCATTAGAAGAAGTCCTAGATGCATCATAACCATTTGGAAGTCAAAGAGATTGAAGATCCAAGAGATGGACTCAAAAGGGCAGTTCAGTAAATTCAACATCAAAGGAATCAGAGCTTTACCGTGGCGACAAACTCTCTGGAATTTTTTTTCAATCGAGATTTTGTGTCTTCGCCGTGGCGACGACTGGAAAATGCAAAATAAGGTGTTTTGCTTTAATAGAAGTTTTAGGTCATTTTTGGGGATAGTATATAAACGAAATGATTTTTGTAAATGGGATACTTCTCTTAGTTAGGGTTTTCGAGAGAAAATCATTAGATTAGGGAAAACCATTGGGGAAAAGGAATTCATTCTTTGTAAAAGATTAGTTTAGAGGTTTTCATCTTTTGATTCTCATGTTGTTGGGAGCACCACAGTTTTGAGGTTTGTCTTCCCTATCATATGTAACTAAACTCGAATTTGGTATCCAATGTAGCCTAATTTCGAAGGCTTGGCATTTTAATCAAAGTTTACTTGTTATCTCACTTCATTTATATTCTTGTTTCATTTATTATGTTTATTGAATACTCTTATTAATGTTATTGGTTGATTATCATTGATATTGGTTGGAGTTTGACTTGAGACAAGGTTAGGTATTGCAAAATACCCCCTTGATTAGCTCTCTTAAATGATTAATTTATGTTTGAGCATACGCCCTGCCTTATACGGATTGGTTTTGTGTGATTGTTGCTCTTGCTCTTAATGGGTTTTTCTTCACTAGGTTGGACTATACGCCCTAACTAGGTTAATGACAAAAACACTAGGTTAATTCCGAACACCCTACGGTAATATCTTAGTTTCGTGAGCATGACCCTAGAGTGAAAATTGAGATAATGGTAATGTGGTTAATAGCGTCAAGTCGGATAGTTATGGTGAGATTGGATACCTAAGTTCCTTAATTGATTGTTAATCTATAGTAGTCTTGTTTAATTTGATTGCATTTAGTTTAAAATTTTTAATTGTAGTTGTTATAATTGCAATCATATCTTGTGTTTACATTTATGCTTTTGAATTACGGTTTAGTTTAGAGACTAGCTTAGCACTTACAAATCTATGTGGGATCGACCATTGCTTGTGCAAACTGTATTGCAATTACGACTCGTATACTTGCGAGGATTTTAATTAGAACCATCCAATTTTTGGCGCCGTTGCCGGGGATTTGATTTAAGTTGCTTAAACTTGTCTTATAACAAGTGCCTTTATTTTTGTTAATACTATTTCATTAATTCTTTTTAATTTTGTATAGATTACATTTATACTTTTGATATTTTTATTGTTCTTTTTAGTTTGTGAATGCAAGGTCGACAATCTTTGGACGAAGAGTTATTCACCTACATAAATAGAGTCGACCAAATCAGGAGAAAAAGAAGAGCACTTGGACCAGTCGAGATCTCATCAGAGTCAGACTCATAAATTGAAATCATGGACGATCCACCTCGTACAATGAAAGAATATAGGCGTCCTATGATAGGAACATCGTCATCCTGCATTGTTCTCAATAATGCAGTAAGAAATTATGAGTTGAAGTATATCCCTTTTCAAATCTTCCAGCATTTCATGGGATGGCTAAAGAAGATCCATTGACTTTCATTCGAGATTTCTACTCAATTGTTCAAACTTTTCCTTTGCAGGGTTTGACCGAAGATTAGTTGAGAATGAGATGTTTTCCATACACACGAAGACCATCTTTGGAAGACACTCTAAACAATTTCATCCAAGTGTCTCAAAAGAACCATGAGAGCTATGAACAAAGGTTCCATCAACAAGAAGCATCCATCAAGAAATTGGAAGTTCAAAATGGGCAGATTGCTGAGGCGGTGCAAGGACATGTTCCTAGAAAACTACCAAGCCAATCGGAGCAAGCAAAAGCAATCACAATGCTTCAAAATGGTAAGAAATTCATAAAGATCTTAATTTTGAACAAACTGATCCTTTAATTGATTATGCAGGGAACGAAAAAGGAAAAGAGAAGCAATCCAGTGAACCGGTTCAGAATGAAGATGAATAGTTCTTGGTTGTCGACTGTCCAACCAATTATAATGCGGCATTGGGTAGGCCCTTTTTGGATGACTTTAAAGCTACAGATTCAATTCGTTGTCAAGCAGTCAAGTTCTTAACTCCAGATGGAATTGAGGTGGTTAGAGACTCGTCTGTCAAGGCAAAAAAGTGTTACAACAATGTCATGGCCGCCGCAATCAATTGGCATACTCAGAGAGTAATGGTGATTACTGAAACTAACCCACATCCTAGGCCAGTCAAGGACACAATTGATCCTCGAATTTACAAAGAAGACCCCACAGTAGACCCAATTGAGGAATTGTGAGAAATCTTAGTAAACGAGGATGACCCAACCAGAGTATTGAAGGTTGGAAGCGGTCTAAGCATCAAGATGGTGGATCAATTGGCCCAGTTTTTTAAAACGAATCTTGATGTGTTCGTCTTGGTGACGTAGACATGGTGGGCATTACCCTCGAAGTTATAAGCCACAGATTAAACATTAATCCTAAAGTTAAACCTATCAAGTAAAAGAGGAGATCAATGGATTTGAAGGGTTCTTAGGTGTTCAAGGATGAAGTTGATAAGCTATTAAATATCAATTTCATCCAGGAAGTGAGATATCAAAACTGGTTCACTAACCCAGTATTGGTGAATAAGTCAAACGGCAAGTGGCTGACTTGCGTTGACTTCATGGATCTAAATAAAGCCTACTCGAATGACAATTTCTTGTTGGCTCAAATTGATCAACTCATAGATGCAACGATTAGGCATGCATTTTTTAAGTTTCATGGATGCATATTCGGGTTATAACCAAATCTCAATGTATCAGCTCGACGAAGAGAACACATCTTTCATAACTGATAGTGATATATATTGTTACAGGGTTATACAATTTGGGTTAAAGAAAGCCAGGGCAACCTATCAGTAGTTAGTGAACAAAATGTTTGCCGAACAGATCGGTAAAACAATGGAGGTGTACATCGACGATATGCTCGTCAAATCCAAGGAGGCAGAACAACACATCGGACACTTGGCCACAATGTTAGAAATCTTGAGGAAATATCAGATGCTCTTGAACCTTTTGAAGTCTGCCTTTGGAGTAAGTTCGGGCAAGTTTTTGGGATTCATGGTGAATCAGCAGGGGGTCAAGGCCAACCTCGATAAAATCGAAGCGTTATTGAACATGCAGAGTCCGACTAAGATTAAGTAGGTTTAGAGTTTGATTGGGCGAGTTGTAGCACTCAGTCAGTTTGTCTCGAAGGAAACGGATAGATGTTTTCCATTCTTTGAGACATTGAAGGGGAATAAGAAGTTCGAGTGGACCGAGGAGTGCGAAAGGGCATTCATGGAGTTGAAAAAGCACCTCGGTCAACCCCCACTATTGTCTAAGGCTATTCACGGTGAACCCCTCCTCTTGTATTTGGCGGTGTCTTTCTTTGTCGTGAGTGCAACATTGGTAAGAAAATAGGAAGGGGTTCACTAGCTGATTTATTATGTGAGTCGAAGATTGGTCGACACCGAGACAAGATATCCGAAGATGGAGAAGTTGGCCTTTGTACTGACCGTTGCATGAAGAAAGTTATGACCTTATTTCCAAGCGCACACCATTTAGGTGTTAACGAAATTCCCTTTGAGGAAAGTTCTGCGAAAGCCCGAGGCGTCGGGCAGATTAATTCAGTGGGCATTGGAGCTAAGTCAGGATGATGTCAATTATCTCCCCAAAACGGCAATCAAAGGACAGGCACGCGCCGATTTCATTTCGGAGTTTTCTTACCAGCCCAGAAAAGAAATAGGCTTGACTGAATCAAGCAGTGAAGTGATTGTTGCTTTGAAGATAGTAGAAATGGAGTCACTATGGAAATGGGCCGGGGTCGGGCTGTTGCTTAAGAGCCCCGAAGGAAAGTTTTTTCGGGTGCAGTTAGATTTGGGTTCACCGCCTCAAACAATGAGGCTAATTATGAGGCTCTTCTGGCAGGGATTGAACTAGTTAAGGAAATGGGAGCAAAGTCGATTAGAATTCACAACGACTCTCAACTTCTGGGGCATCAGATTTCTAGGGAGTATCAAACTAAAGAAGGTAGAATGATTATCTATATTCAAAAGGTAAAGCTCAAGTTAGATTCCTTTAAGAGCTACAATATAAAGCATGTCCCCAGAAACCAGTGAAGCTACGTATCTAATCCCAGTCAAAGTCCTTCAGAAGTCAAGTATAAGCCCGCCAGAAAAGGTTTTGATGGAAATAGCCCGACCTTTCTACTGGATGGATCCAATAATCTCCTATTTGAAGGATAGGGAAGTGCCAGAAGATAGAAATGATGCACGGACACTGAGGGCAAAAACAACCCACTACAACCTAATCAATGAGAAGCTATATAAGTGAGGTTATAACGCCCCGCTACTCAGGTGTGTAAACAGGGAGAATGCAGACTATATCCTCTGAGAAATCCATGAGGGGATATGTGGAAATCACTCTGGAAGGCGAGTCTTAACATACAAGGTACTGCGCTAGGGATATTACTGACCAACTGTGAATGAAGATTCTGCAGAATTTGTTCGCAAGTGCAATAAATGCCTGAGATTTGCTGATATTCTGCGAGCACCACCTCAAGAGCTTAAAACATTAACCAGCCCTTGGCCTTTTGCAGTTTGGGCATCAACTTGGTACGCTCACTACCTAAAGGCAAGGGTGGAGCCAAGTTCTTAGCAGTCGTAGTCGATTACTTTAATAAATGGGTGGAGGCCGAGCCTTTAGCTACTGTGACGTCGAACAGAATGAAAGACTTCGTCTACAAAAACATCATTTGTAGATTCGAGATCCCATATACCATCATCACAGATAATGAAAAAACAATTCGACAGCGAGGAGTTCATTTCATTTTGTGAAGGGCGCAAGATTAAAAAGAGTTTCTTAGTTATGTATCGACCTCAAGCAAACGGCAGGTTGAGGCTGTGAATAAGGTGATTAAGCATACCCTGAAGAAAAAGCTCGACACTTTGAAGAGAAGATGGGCGGATGATTTTTCCAAAGTATTGTGGTCTTATAAAACCAAGGCAATGACCTCAACAGGTGAAATCCCTTTTTCACTTACTTACGGCCGCGAGGCAATGGCGCCAGTCAAATTTTGGGTTAAGACATTTAGGCGAGAGGTTTTTGATGTGGATCTGAACGATTCTTTGCTAAGGCTAAAACTCGATTTAATTGACGAGCACCAAGCAAAGTCACAAATAAGGCTTGCTTCCTATCAGCAGCGAGCCAGGCGATACTTTAATTCTAAAGTGAGGAATCGAGAGTTAGAAAAAGGGGACCTCATTTTGAGAAAAAATGTACCTGCAGCAAAGGAGTCGAGCTGGGGGGTACTCAGGCCGAAGTGAGAAGGTCCGTTTAAAATTTCAGAAAAGATAATGTCGGGGACATTTCACTTGGAGTACTTGCATACGATGGCGGTCTTACGAGGATGGAACACCGATCATTTACGGAGGTATTACCAATGATTCAGCTCGATTTAATATTAGGAAAACTATGTAATTTTTACTTTATTTTGTACTCGGACAAATAGTCTGATTTATTATCACAATAAAACGTAGTATTCAGTTCAATTTGTGTTTCAACAATTATTGTAAGTTGTATGAAAATTGGAAGTTAGAGCTCGATCGACGAAATGGTATTAATCGCGTCAAAGGTCAAGCTAAATGGTTTAAAACCCATGATCTGGCGATCAGTACCTCGAAAATAAATCAAGAAAAACACGCCGAGAGGAAGTCGGCCAAACTTCAAAGGCAAAAACTTGAGGCAGGCTGACAACACTAACTCAAAGTCATTGTAAGTAAAAAGCCTTCCTTTGACACTTGGGAAATTTTAAGATATGTCAGAAAGGTGCTCACTCAAAGTAAATCCAAGGGAAAATAAGTTTGACTTCGAAGAAATGCAACAACTCGAAAGTGAAAGAAAAGCCGATTATTATTGATCAGGAAAGTTTATTACAAGCAAAGTAAAAAATAACAAGTAAAAATAAAAAAATATTCAGCAGAAGGGATGACGGCGTCAGAGGTTTGGTAGGGCTTAAGAACCGTGGAAGGGTCCGCCGGATTCTTGTTCTGCTCGCCCCCGGAATCATTCTCCTTATCATCCTCTTCTGATTCACTACTTTCAGCTTCGAGCTCTGATTCGACGGGATAAACAAATGTGCCCCTAGAGGCTTCGGTTCGAAGTCTGTCTATTTCGGTTCGATACTCCTTGGGCAAGAAAGAGAAGTCTCTATCGAGGGCACTTCGCCACATAAGAGTGACCAAGTTCACAGATGTCTCCCATGACTCGATGTCACAATCCCTTTTGGCCTGCTTTAAGTCACCCTTGAGACGGACAACCTTGACTTTTGCGTCTTTACCCTCCTCTCGCAGAGTAAATGCTTCCATTTGGCTCCCTGCTAATTCCCTTTCTAAGTCCGCCTATTTTGCTTGGGCCGCAGACAATTTAGCGGCGAGTTTTTTATTCTCTTCACTGCGACTAGTGGTGACCTTTTCCGGGAGTTTGTGGATGAGAGCTTCCAACTCAGATTTGTCCTCTTAGACTCGCCTTGAGATGGAGGCGAGGTCACCAAGTTAATTTCTTTTCACCGGGCTTTTGGGGAAATCGGGTTTTTCCCTTTAGCGGGGTCTCGAGTCAGCCAGCTCGACAAGGTCCTTTTCTTTTGGCCTTGCCTAGACCAGTCCGTGGGATCCTTGGAGGTTTTCTTGAAGCAAAGTTTTTGCTTATTCATTTTGAAATTTTATATTTTATATTAGGCATAACTAAATAGGAAACAACCTTTATGTCCTAGAAAAACCTTAGGGCAAGCCCACACTTAACTGTGGACGAACATGAGGGATTTTGCATACCGGGGTGGGGTGGGGTGTGTAGAATATGCTTTTCTTAAATTAATTAATGAAATCTCTTAATAAAAATATATATTTTTAATTAAATAATCTAAAGCAAGAAGACAGAAGAGTAGTCACATCTTGTCAATTGCAAGTCAATCCAATTATATTATTAATTTTTCTTATTCCTCTTATTAATAATGACTTGCATGCTAAGTAGTCGTCATTAACAAATAAGATAATTACGACTACTTAGCATGCAAGTCATTTACTCATTTTATAATCAAGATAAAATTATCTTACAAATTTTCTTTAGTGATATTTATTATATTAATTGAGTTAAAATGAATTGACTATAAAATTTTTCTTAAAAATTCAAGAATTATGAAAAATAATTTTAAATTAAATTAATTAACAGGGAAGAAAGAAGAAATCATAGTATAATTAGACTATTTGCTAGTAAAAATTTGAGAGAGAAAAAAAAAAGGAATCTAAGTGATAATGAATAAGTATTTTAGAATAAACTTTTCAAAGAGATGTGATCCTCTTAAAATATGCCTAAATAAACTTGTATTTATATATTTTTTTAATTCACATTTAATAAGATTTCATTTAATTATTGCTTTTTAAGTTTCATATTAATAAATTTCCATGTGTTTATAAGATAATAATTACAATTAGGGGGCGTTTGGTTGGGGGGTTTTAAACATTAATAGGATAATACCATCTTTTATTACCTTATTACCCCGTTTGGTTGACAGGTAATAAAATATTCCGATAATCTTTTATTATCAATATTAAAGTATTGTTGGTAATATAAGAGGTAATTTTATTACCTTCCTTTTCTTAGGTATTTTAAGATTACATAGGTAATATTGATTTTATACAAGTTTACCCCTAACTATTAAAATTTTAAGACAATAATACCCTTATTATTTAAACTAATATTATATTAATATTTTATTGATATTTTATTTAATATTTAAATATTTAAAATAATATTATATTAATATTATAATATTTATTAATTAATATTAATATTATATTAAAATATATTATTTAATATTGTATTAATACTATAATATTATTAATATTTAAAAAATAATAATAAATAATATTATATTAATATTTAAAAATGAGGGTAATTAAGTAATCTAAATAACATACTCACCCATTTATTCCCCCCAACCAAACATATCAATATAGTATACTCTCTAATTTATTCCTTACAAACCAAACACTTTTTAGTAATCTAACATTCTCATATCCAAGATAATCTAACATTCTTCGAACCAAACGCACCCTTATTTCATCAAGATTAATATGTGGGGAAATTTCATAAAACACTTCAATAATTCTTCAAGTAGTATAACTATAGCTCGAACCAAACGCACCCTTATTTCATCATGATTAACATGTGGGGAAATTTCATAAAAAACTTCAATAATTCTTCAAGTAGTATAACTATAGTATAATTAGACTATAGACAATTATTTATTCAAATACCCTATTAAAAAAATGAACTTAAGATAATTTAATGCCTTTGATTGTCATAAGTTGGTTTTTTATTTTTTTTTTTTGAAAATTGATTTTTACACTTCAAATAATAATAAATATTCAACCCCTTAATCACAATTCTTGCTTCTCCTTTATATACATCATCTTCAATATGTTGAGACTGGTCGTCGTGGTCAACAAAATTACAAAATCCTAATTACCGCAGTTAGCAATAAGCAGAGTTGAATCTACAGGGAGCAATTACTAACGACCAAACGTATATATGAGAAACGAAAAGTAAAAAGACAATTGATTGGTTGAAATTACGCTACGAAACAATTTGGGAAAATAAAGAAACTTAATTAAAACTAATTAATTAAAGAAAAATAGTTAAAAACTTGAAATTAAAAACTATTTAAAACTTTGATATTAAAAACGTTGCCACTACAATTTTAGGTCAATACAATACTAACTCTCACAACACTCTATTGCGCTCTACGGTTTCCTAAACCTACAAGGCAAGGCAAACCCATAAAATCGCTTACCGGTACTCTAGGTATAATCTATCTCGTCTCTCCCGATTACTCAAGTTTGATTGGCTAAAGACTATCATTGAATACCGACAAACGTTATACATTAAACACTACTATAGTTGACAAGTTATTAACAAATACAATTTGTTAACACGCAATATCAAATTAACCAATTACACAATACATGCATCAAACATAGAAATGGAATTAAACGTGAATAAAACTTTATTACAATCGTCGTGAAGTAATTAAAAACAATGTTCAACATTTAACGGTTTCAAACTAACATGTATCTTGCAATCAATTTTAATCAACAATAACGCTCAACAACTATCACGGTGATCAAATCAATACATCGACTATAGTAAAATATCGAAATCTAACACGAAACGAAAACAAATATAGCCAAAACAAAATACTACAAAATATCCAATGATCGAACTCATCCAACTAGTCGAGAGTTGTCGACGAGGGCTGTAGGTGTCAATCTCGATCTCGCCTCTGCCGTAACAGACAACTGGGAACTTAACTGCTTATCGGGGTGTCGATGAGGGCTGTAATGTCGAGAAAGGGGCTGACCATCGTGGAGAGGTGATGACCGACATCAAGATGATGCAACGAACGGCTGAAAATGATCGATAGAACTCCATAAGATGAACGGTCACAACTCGTCGGAATCCGGTGGTGAGCGAACCTCTACTGAATGAAGATCCGAACACACCAAATTGTAGATCATAACCTAGGGAGTCTAGATCTGGTGTGGAAAACTGAAAAGTCATCGGAAAAAAGGCAAGATCTGATGTGGAAGACGAAAGGACACTACAGCATCAGGGCGCGTGTGGCGGCTGATTGGATATCTGAAGACACTAGTGCATAGATCTTGACCTCAGGAGTCTAGATCTGCTGGAAGAGAGATGAGATGACGTCGGATAAAGTCGGGATCTGATCGAAAGCTGAAGGGGTGTGGTGGGGCGTAGTGGGGCGTGATGGGGCATGTGGGCGCGTGGACAACTGGAATGAGTTGGAACAAAGGCGATCTGGACCTGGGGTGATGATGGATGATAGTGGTGGCACATGGTGATGATGGTGGAGGAAGATGAAGTCACAAAGAGAAGATGAAGAGATGTTGGGTGAATGGAATGAGAAGACATCCTGGAGAATGAAAATGGATGCTGGAATTGTGTTCAATGAATGGTGGTCACTGTAGTTGGAGAAAAATGTGTTTATATAGTCATTGTGTAAAATTTTATTTGGTCCCTATACAATTGAAAACGACAAAATCACCCCTAAAATTATGACATTTAGCCCGCCATTTTGCATAAATAAGACAATAATCAACCCTAATCCACAAACCACCACCTAATATCAACTCAAACTAATTCCAAAATTATTCAATTCATGCAAAATTCATAAGAAAATATTACGAAGTGATTAATATGAATTAATCCATAACTTTTGAATTTGTCACAATAAATATTCAATTAATGCATAACAAGGGTTAATTAATTATTTGAGCCATTTTCATGACGCTAACACAATACAAAACATAGAATATAGAACATTATTCATTTTAAAGAATAAAAATACAAATATAAATTTGTTTACACTATTATGAATTATAAATATTTCCCAAATTACCCTCCTATTTATCTTATCACCAAGAAAAATTTTATTATTTCAGAAATTTCAGAGAAATTTTTATAATTTGATAAAACCTGAAAGGATTTGTTACTAACTCGTAAATTAATCACTCATAATAATTTAACAGACCATTAATAGTGTGGTTGAATAACCTTTGGCCCTCAATTTATTGTGAAAGGACAATTTTCTCCCTTAGTTTTGTAAACACCCAAGTTTAAATTGTAGAAGGGAATCACTTTCTAGGGCATGGGCCTGCATAAAGCTTCACCTAGACTGACTGCTATTGACTGTAAAATTTCTCTTCATCCATGTGAATTTGCTTCACCTCTCTCCATCACTACACATCAAAATGGAAGTAGTAGATGGTGAAAACTAAAGACTTAAAATGATGATGGAGTTTGGTTATTTTTGTGCTATGTGTTTTGTCCATTGAGTGGAGATACTTAATTTTTAGTGCTGCCTACCTTTCAAAGTTGTCAAGTCCCTTCAGTCTTTTTGGAAGCTTTAAGTAAATATTGGAGGGGGGGAACTAACGTGTTGCATAGCATTCTCCGTAGCATTTTCAATAGCATTTTGTAAATAGTAGGTGTGTAGTAATTAATAGAATAGTGTTTGAATATGAAAATGTGTTTGGTAAATTTTTAAAAATATTATTTAGTATATTTTAGGAAATATTTATATTAATTGTTAACCCTAAGATTTGTTAAAATAGCTAAATAGATCCACAATAAAAGTTTAAAAATAACAAATGCACCCGTCATAAGAGGCTACATGCACCGGTAAGGCTATTTCTGGCCATGGATCACAAATCTATGGCAAGAAACAGCCAGATCTATTCTTGTCATTTCCAACCAGATTAACGGATTTGGCCGTTGTTAAATAGCCACAGACTTGGTCGTTAACGGCCATGGTTCTGGCCGTTAATGGCAAGGTCATTGGATCTGGCTAGAAAATGCCATAACGGCACACGGCCGGCCGAGCGCCGTTATGTACTCGGTCAGTGGCGGCTGACTATAAACTTTTGGGTGGGGGTGTCTTTGTTAGTTTTTACAATTTATTTTGGAATAAAATTAAAAAAATGTTTTAATTTGAATTTTAAAAAATATTTGGAATATGATAGAATTTGGATAGTATTTGTGGAATATTAAAACAAATGTGTATCAAAGTATTTACTGAAATATGATAATGAATAAAATAGAGGTAGAATATTGAAACAAAGGAAAAAAAATATTTTATTCTATTTCATTATATTATTCATTTGGTTCTTAATAATATAAAAAAATAATAAAATGTTGATACAATGTTTTTAAAAATATGTTTCTATATCTTTTCAATTTAAATACAATATATTAATTAGTGTTGGAAATTTTGGCCCGACCCGACCCGGCCTGGCCTGGCCCGGCCAAACCTGAGCCAACCCGGCCAGTGAACAGTGTTAGGGTGGGTTGGCCCCGGCCCGATGTATAAATTTAGGATGGACTGGGTTGCCCCACCCTAACCTGCCAACCCAGGGGGATATACCCCACAACCCGGCCAAAAAAGGCTCCCAGGTTGACTCAACCCGGTCGGGTTGGGCCGGGCCAACCCGACCAGATCGTTTTTTTTTACTTTGAAGTTTGATCACAATTTTTTTTATAATTTATTAGAGTTGATTAATTAATTAAATTATTAGAATTGATTAATTAATTATAACTGATTCATCGATTAGAATTGATTAATTGATTATAACTGATTTATCGATTAGAATTGATTAATTGAGTAGAATTGGTTATAACTGATTCATCGATTATAATTGATTAATTGATTAAAATTGATTAATTGATTAAAATTGATTAAGTGATTATAATTGATTAATTGATTATAATTGATTAATTGATTTGAATTGATTGATTGATTGATTAAAATTAATTAATTATCATTAATTAGTATTGATTTACTTATCATAACTGATTCATTGAGTAGAATTGATTAATTGATTATAATTGATTATTTGATTATAACTGATTCATCGATTATAATTGATTCGTTGATTCATTGATTATAATTGATTCATTTATTAAAATTGATTCATTGTTTATAATTTATTAGAATTGATTAAGTGATTATAATTTATTAATTGATTATAACTGATTAGAATTAATTCATTGATTCATTGATTAATTGATTAGCATTGATTAATTGATTTGAATTGATTAATTAATTGATTATAATTGATTCTTTGATTAATTGAGTAGAATTGATTCATTAATTAGAATTGAATAATTGATTAGAGTTGATTAATTACTTAAGTTATTAGAATTGATTAATTGATTATAATTGATTAATTGCTTAGAATTGATTAATTGATTATAATTGATTAATTGATTTGAATTGATTAATTGATTATAATTGATTAATTGATTTAAATTGATTAATTGATTATAATTAATTCATTGATTAATTGAGTGAATTGATTCATTGATTAGAATTGAATAATTGATTATAGTTGATTAATTAATTAAATCATTAGAATTGATTAATTGTTTAGAATTGATTAATTAATTAGAATTGATTAATTTATTAAATTTGACTAATTGATTTGAATTGATTAATTGATTAGAATTCATTAATTAATTATAATTGGTTAATTGATTAAAATTCATTAATTGATTAGAATTCATTAATTAATTATAATTGATTAATTAATTAGAATTGATTAATTGATTATAATTGATTAATTAATTAGAATTGATTAACTGATTAATAATTAATTGATTAACTGATTAATTGATTAGAATTGATTAATTGATTATAATTGATTCATTGTTTAGAATTGATTAATTGATTAGAATTGATTAATTGATTAGAGTTGATTAATTAATGAAGTTATTAGAATTGATTAATTGATTAATTGATTATAATTGATTCATTGATTATAATTGATTTATTGATTAAAATTGACTAATTGAGATTAATTGATTGATTGATTAGAATTGATTAATTAATTGATTAGGTTATGTGTAAAAAATTAATTTAATTTAATTGATAATTTGATATTTGAAAAGTAAAAATAAAAATAAAACCGGGTTAGCCCGGCCCGACCGGCCCGCTCGAGTAACCCACATATATAAGGTTGTCAACCCAGGTTGGGCAAAGCCTCTAACTCGGGAGGTTGAGCCCAACCCGGCCCGCACGTATGATCGGACCAACCCGGCTCGACCCGACTTTTGCAAAAACCCGCCCCGGCCGAGCCCAACCCGAAAAAAGTCCACCTCTAATATTAATATATTTATCTATATCTATATATATAATTTTTTTTTTTTTTGGAAACACTCTCAATTTTATTCACTTAGAAATATTTTGTAAGCTGTTTTTTAAAACTACTATGTTAAAAAAATCTACCAAAGAATGCATTATAATCTAGTTTCTCTTTTTATATTCTCCCATTCATTTTTTTTTAAAAGAATTTAAAAAATAAACCACCCACTCGTAGTCAGATGGATTGAAGAGGGGTGGAAGGTTGAAAGATTAAGGGATCTTGAATTTAAATAATATTAAGTAGTTGACTAACCAATTATCATAATATTCTTCTTCTATGATACTTTTTAACTTTAATAGAGAAATTTTTCCTTCCACCATCAAAAGTGAACATCATCTCATCCTTTTAAATCCCACTAAAGATTTTGTGGGTTTCTTGCAATTTCTGATATCATATATTACTCAAACCTTATATTATTGCAAATGCAAGCCATTAGTTTATGGTAGAGAATATATGGGTATCTAATAATTAAATTGTTTATATTCTATAGAATATTTATGGGGTTATATTATAAGGGTTGGATTTTTGGTAAGTACCCATTATATGGTCTGACAGACACTTGCTAATTAGTTACCCATACTATAGGACTACCTATCAATCACTCTTATTATAAATTCCATGTTGTTAGATGTATCCAATCACTGACATCCTCATCAACTTAGGCTTTTAATTAAAATTATAATTTTTTTCAAATCCAGTTTAATTGTATATTTTCTATTAAATTAGGTTAGAGAGTAAAAACCTACCAGACTTAGGGTGCACAGCAAATATAAATCCAATCCAATAATAAAGAAACAGCAGGGTTAGTTTCGAATTTGTGCAAGAAGGGAGTCCTCTCCTTGCCGTGACACTCAAGCTCTAGAATTGTGCCAAGTAAACACTCACACACATACGAACTACGTTCACTAGCGAATCAGGAAACAATCAAACAAACATTAAACTCTCCTATTTCTGAATTCTCTCTCTACCTTCCCGTTCACAGTCTCTCTTTCCAATTCCAATTCATCTCTATGCCATGAAGAGATCTTTTCCCCGTAAAAATTCCCACTACCCACCTCCCAATTACAACTACCACTACCGTCCCAAATTGCCGCCCAATCCCGTCCGTCCCCAACCACCACCCCCGCCCACTCACAACTTTGTTATTCACCTTCCTTTCCCCTTCGCTTTTTCCAAACCCCATCTCCAAAACATTGTTTCCAAGCTCAATCTATGTCACCAGAAAGTGGTTGTTTCACCCACCGGGTGCTCTTTCTTCTTCGGGCAGTGGGTGGACACCCTCAACGCCATGGTCAGTCTCTGGGAGTCCCGCCTCAATGGGGTCCACAACTTGACTCCCAAACTCGTTGCAAACATTGTCGTTCCGTCTGACAAGGACGAGCTGGAGGAAAAGTTGAAGCTTTTGTTCGCTGATCATATCAGGCGTTTGATGGAAGGGGAGACGGTGAAGAAGTGGCAGAAGAAGAAGGATGAGAAATTGGATGAAATTGCTGCGGTTTCGGCGAAGATGAGTGGTAGAAATCGGCTGAGTTTAAGTTTGTTTAATGGGTTGAATGAGGAGAAGAAAGTTCTGTTGCAAGAGAGGGACTTGATTGTGAGGCGAATGAGGGAGTTTAAGAGTGCTATGAGGTGTCTTTTGAAGTGTATAGGGTGTCAAAGTGTGGAGGATGAGTTTGGAGAAGTGGGCTTGGGTTTTGAGTTGTTTAGGCTTGAGGATGAGCGATTTGATTGGGGGAAGATGCAAGCTTTAATTTTTAGGGAGTGTAAAAGGCTTGAAGCTGGGCTGCCTATTTATGTTCACAGGCAGGAGATTTTGAAGAGAATAGATGATGCCCAGGTATTTTATTTATTTTATTTTATCTGTTTTGTTGAGTGTTTAGTTGTTATTCTTTTGTTAATGGGTTGTTGGTTTTGTGTATGATGTGTTTGTTATTACTGTTAAATTGGCTGTTAGTGCTAAGTTTTGGAAATGAAGGTAACAATGAAAGAATCATAAGAAATAGATTTTATTCATCTTCTTAGTTTTGGCACAATTACAAGAGACCCTACCGTATGGAGAATCGGCTCTGAACTTCTATACTGAGAAGGTTGTAATTATTTTGATGGACTTCACTACTCAAAAACAAACAAAACAACATTGGATATATGAAAAAGGATATGAGTATCGTTTTTGAAGATTGTATTCATTATGAAATATCATTTAGATGTTGGATTTCATGAATATTAGACTGTTGCACCTTAACATGAATAAATGTGAAAAATTGCACATGTTTGTGTGCAATCTTGCACTATTTTGTGTGAATTCGTCTATACTAGGATGTAAAGAGGTTGAAGGCAAGACCTAAATCATCTAAGAATGGGGTTTTGTGCAGTATTTGTGCACATGAACAGCTGGAAAATCACACAAACCCCGTTCATGTGCTATTCATGCACATTCGCCACTAGAAAGCTGCACGAATCCCCTTTTGTGCGCTATTTGTGTCCACAGGAATGGGCACAAGATTATTGTTTCCATGTGACATTGCAGTAGTAGAGCTTGCGCAATGTCGCATGAATAGGCAGAACATCTGAAAATGCATTTTTTTCTACTTATATTCATCCAAAATAAAACAAAAACACATCTACAAACCCTTAAACCATGCGAAATGGATATTGATACATCAGTCAGCAGGGTTTGTTTCAGAATGTCCTGCATATTTTAAAGTTCTCTTTTGTGAATATGTTGGGAATCTCTACCTAGCTTTCCTCCACATATGGCCACTCATACAGAATTAAATGTCCCTCGACTCCACCCTCTTTTCTCTTCTATTTACATGTTATTCAACGTATTGATCATCTTGTGTTTTGTTTTGTTTCTTTTAGATTGTTACTCTCTCATGAATCTTACATGCCTATCGATAATGTGGTAGTTGTTTGTGACATCTGGTCAGTTGATTATCTTTTTACCATTGTAATTTGATAACAAATTGATTCTCCAATATAACCATGTATCTGGACTTTTATTCTGTTTGATGTACCTTTTCATTTTCTTCTGAATGTTATTTGTACAGATGATGATATTGATTGGAGAGACTGGTTCTGGAAAGAGTACACAACTGGTTCAGTTTCTTGCTGATTCAGGAGTAGGTGCTGATCAGTCCATTGTTTGTACTCAGCCTCGGAAGATTGCTGCTGTTTCATTGGCACATAGGGTTAGAGAAGAAAGTAGTGGGTGCTATGGGGATGATTCAGTCATATGTTATCCCACTTTTTCATCAGCTCAGCAATTTGATTCAAAGGTAATATATATGACAGACCATTGTTTACTGCAGCACTATATGAATGATAGAAATTTATCTGGGATTTCATGCATCATTGTTGATGAGGCTCATGAAAGGAGCTTGAACACTGATCTCCTTTTGGCATTAATTAAAGATTTACTTGGCCGGAGGTTTGATCTAAGGCTTGTGATAATGTCTGCAACAGCAGATGCAAACCAGCTCTCGAAATACCTCTTTGATTGTGGAATCTTTCATGTGATGGGTAGAAATTTTCCAGTGGATGTCAGATACGTCCCTTGCACTACAGAGGGAACTTCTGGTTCTGGTATTGTTGCATCATATGTTTTTGATGTTGTGAGAATGGCTGCAGAGGTTCATAGAACAGAGAAAGAAGGAACAATTCTTGCTTTCCTAACTTCTAAAATGGAAGTAGAATGGGCTTGTGAGAAGTTTAATTCTCCCTCGGCTGTTGGGTTGCCCTTGCACGGAAAGCTTTCTTTTGAAGAGCAGATTCGTGTTTTCCAGAACTACCCTGGGAAAAGAAAAGTTATATTTGCCACAAATGTTGCCGAAACATCTCTAACAATTCCTGGGGTCAAGTATGTGATTGATTCTGGCATGGTCAAAGAGAGTCGTTTTGAACCTGGCACTGGTATGAATGTTCTTGAAGTTTGCAGGATCAGCCAGAGTTCAGCCAATCAACGAGCTGGTCGTGCTGGGAGAACAGAACCTGGAAGATGTTACCGACTATATAGCAAGTGGACTTTCGATTTGATGTCCCCCAATCAGGAGCCTGAGATCCGCAGAGTTCATCTTGGTGTTGCTGTTCTGAGGATACTTGCATTGGGAATGAAGAATGTACAGAGTTTTGATTTTGTGGATTCACCCAGTGCCAAAGCTATTGAAATGGCAATTCGGAATCTTGATCAATTGGGAGCTGTTAAGCTGAACAATAATGTCTACGAATTAACAACCGATGGTCGATCCATGGTTAAATTGGGCATTGAGCCTCGACTTGGTAAATTGGTTATCAGTTGCTTTAATAATCGCTTGGGCCGGGAGGGTGTTGTTCTTGCTGCTGTAATGGCAAATGCCAGTAGCATATTTTGCAGAGTTGGTAATGATGATGATAAGCTAAAAGCTGATTGCCTTAAGGTGCAATTTTGTCATCAAAACGGTGACCTCTTTACTCTGCTGTCTGTATACAAGGAATGGGAGTCTCTCCCCAAAGAGGAGAGAAATAAATGGTGCTGGGAAAACAGCATTAATGCCAAATCCATGCGGAGATGTCAGGAAACAATCAAGGAGTTGGAGGTTTGCCTAAGAAAGGAACTTAATTATATTATTCCGACTTACTGGCTCTGGGATCCTCAAAAATGTACTGAGCATGAAAAGTTGTTGAAGGGGATTATGCTCTCTGCCCTCTCTGAAAATGTGGCTATGTACTCTGGGTATGATCAACTTGGTTATGAAGTGGCGATGACTGGACAACATGTTCAGATTCATCCGTCAAGTTCATTATTAATTTTTGGTCAGAAGCCAAATTGGGTTGTTTTCAGTGAAATACTATCAGCAACTAATCAATATTTGGTTTGTGTTACTGCCTTTGATATTGAGAGTTTGTCTGCCCTTTGTTCTGCTCCTTTGTTTGATGTGTCTAAGATGGAAAAGCAGAAGTTGCAAGTCAGAGTGATGACTGGTTTTGGCTGTATCCTCCTTAAAAAGTTTTGTGGTAAGTCTTACAGTAGTGTCCATTCCCTTGTATCATGTGTTCGGACTGCCTATATGGATAAAAGGATTGGTATTGAAGTCAATGTTGATAAGAATCAGATTCTTGTATTTGCGTCTTCACAGGACATGGATAAGGTTGTTGGCCATGTAAATGATGTGTTAGAGTATGAAAAAAGATGGTTGCAGAATGAGTGTATAGAGAAGTGCTTATATCATGGAGCTGGTGTCTCACCATCTATGGCGCTGTTTGGAGCTGGTGCTGAAATCAAGCATTTAGAACTTGAAAAGAGATTTTTAACTGTCGATGTATTTCATTCAAATGCAAATATCCTGGATGATAAGGAGCTTTTGATGTTTCTTGAGAAAAATTCCTCTGGTAGTATTTGTGCTATCCACAAGTTCGCAGGCACTGGACAAGAGAGCGATGACAATGAAAAGTGGGGCAGGGTAACATTTCTTACCCCTGATTCTGCTAGAAAAGCTGCAGAGCTGATTGAAGTTGAATTTGGTGGTTCTCTGCTGAAGATACTACCGTCACGGACAACTTTTGGAGTTGATAAAACTTATTCATTCCCTGCGGTCAGGGCAAAAGTTTCCTGGCCTCGTAGGCACAGTAAGGGGGTTGCAATTGCTAAATGTAACTTTCATGAGGTTGAATTAATTATTAATGATCTTGCTAATCTGACAATTGGAGGAAGGTTTATTCGATGTGAAGTAAGCAGAAAATGTATGGATTCTGTTGTGATATGTGGACTTGATAAAGAACTTTCTGAAGATGAAGTTTTAGATGAATTGAGGAAAGTTACTGGGAGGAGATTTCTTGATTTTTTCCTGCTGAGAGGAGCTTCTGTAGAATGTCCACCATGTGATGCTTTCGAAGAAGCACTACTGAGAGAGATATCTCACTTTATGCCAAAAAGAAATCCCCAGAGGAACTGTGTCCGAGTCCAGGTTTTTGAGCCTGAATCAAAGGATGCTTTCATCAGAGCTCTTATCACTTTCGATGGAAGATTACATTTGGAGGCAGCAAGAGCTTTGGAGCAACTGGAAGGGAAAACATTGCCTGGATGTCTTACATGGCAGAAAATAAAATGCCAGCAGTTGTTTCATACTTCCTTATCCTGCCCAGTGTCGGTCTATTCTGTAATCGAGGAGCAACTGCATTCTCTGATTTCCGCCCCAAAAAAAGGTGCTTTTACTTAACTCGTTTTTATAGGTATCCAGATACACACTCACACATACACCTTGGCTGACAACAAACTATTTAAAAGAAATTAATAAATACATAGATATGTAGGTAGTTGCATTATTATTACTGAATAAAAAATAATTGTAATTATCATAACGCTCCTTAGTCTTGAATTTAAAAGTATATAAATCTAATTTTGAGAATAAATCATAAAATTTTATGAAAGATTTTGGACTATTAAAATAAATTAAATGATAAGCAAATTGGCCAAGTGATTTTTGGATAAGAAATTCAATAACAATAGTTTTTATGAAGAATAATGACGAATGACTGGTTATTGCATAAACTTCAAGCCAATAATTAACAAAAAAGTATCTTTTGTTGAGATTTTACTGTACACAAACAAGCACCATACACATCAAATATGTAGCTGGAAAGTGATTGTTTTGAGTTTGAATTTACCTCATAAGTTCTTCAATCGCAGTAATTGTATTGTTATCTAGTTCCCCTATCTTTGAATCAAGTTTCTCTCTTTTGTTTTTTAGTTTAGTTTTTTAAATTTTTTTACTTTTGGAACCCCTAGGCCATGTTTGGGGGGCTGGGACTATCGGATGGGATAGGACTAGACATGTCCCAATCTTTGGACTGCTGTTTAGGAGACTGGGACAGAACTATATTTAGTTTTATTCTCTTCATATTGTCCCAAAAGAATGGGATTAGTTGGCCGATGGGAAGCATGGGTCTCCTAGTCCCATGTTGGGACTAAACTTTATTTACATATTACACTCAAAATATAAACACTATATTGGTTTAAAATTAATATTATAAATATATTTTTAAATATTATATATCATGATTAATCATATCTTACTTGAATGTTCTTAAATAATTCATGCTCCCCCTTGACCTCTCTTCCACCAGTGACTGGAATGTAGATAAGCTTCTGCTTTCTTAAACAGTCATGTTCTTGAGCTTTTAACAAATGCATAAGTTTAAAGAATAGGTTCATTTTACTGCACATTTACACTATATATGCATTTGCCATACATAGATGAGGTAGTTTAAGATAACTGTTGGTCCCTGCTGATTTTCATCCCCTTTTGATGATATTTTATCTTTCTGTACTATTTTAGTTTCCTACAAAATAAAAGAAAAAAAACTTCGCTACCCTGTTAAAACTTTTGTGTACAGATTCCAACATTATCAAAGCAATTGAGGACTTTGTGGTTGGACTTGGGAATAGAGAAGTTTGGATTGTCACTCTGATAGCATTTGAGTCCATGGTGGTTCATACAACCCTTGTACATTAATGTTGGATAACTTTATGAGAACGTTACTTGTAAGTTATCATCATGGATCCCCAATTGTCCTATTTTTGGGCTTGAGGATCCTCAAATTTTGTGGTAGACTGAAGATCTTATTATTGGATAGCTAGGAATCCTTGTCTAAGATTTTGGTAGTCAATTTTTTGTTCAAGATAAGCTTGATGGTTCAGGGAAATTCTTCTATCTGATCAGGCACTGTATGGCATAACCATCATTTGTCCTCTATATGAGTTTAGTTTTTGAAGGTCTTTTGTTTCTATATGAGATTCATATTTTGGGTAATTCCTATGAATAGAATCCTTGGTTGACTATTACACAGTTATTCAGTTGCCATCATTTTGATTTTATGCATATTTAAGCAGTATGACTTAATGGAATTCCATTAATGTTTCTGAAATATCGAGAGATAACAGTTGAATTTTTTCATTTGCAGGCGCAGAATGCCGGTTAGATAGAAATGATAATGGTTCCTATCGGGTGAGAATATCTGCCAATGCAACTAAAACTGTGGCAGATACGAGACGACCTATAGAAGAGCTTATGAGAGGGAAGGCCATAAATCATGCAGATCTCACTCCATCCATTCTACAGCATCTGTTCTCAAGAGAGGGCATCAATCTGAAGAAGTCACTTCAGCAAGAGACAAAAACTTGCATTATCTTTGGCAGGCATAACCTTAATGTAAGGATCTTTGGTTCTTCAGAGAATATTGCTATTGCCGAGCAAAAATTGATTCGATCCCTTGTGGCTTTCCATGAAAGCAAGCAACTAGAAATTCATCTCCGAGGTGGAGTTCTTCCTCCTGACCTGATGAAAAGAGTTGTTAAGAAGTTTGGGCCAGACCTACATGGGCTCAAAGAGATTGTTCCTGAGGCAGAGTTTACACTTAACAGCCGCCGCCAGGTCATTTCCATGCAGGGTGACAAAGAGGGGAAGCAGAAAGTGGAAGAGATTGTTTATGAGATTGCCCAGAAGAGTGATGGCACAGCTGAGAGAGTTGACAGTGAATATGCCTGCCCCATTTGCTTATGCGAAGTTGAGGAAAGTTACCGGCTTGAAGGTTGTGGGCATACATTTTGTCGTTCATGCCTGGTGGAGCAGTGTGACTCGGCAATAAAAAACTTGGATAGTTTTCCAATATGCTGTGCTCGTGGGGGTTGTACGACTCCTATTCTACTTGTGGATTTGAGGTGTCTCTTGTCCGGTGAGAAGTTGGAGGAACTGTTTAGAGCTTCACTAGGCTCATACGTGGCATCGAGTGGGGGTACCTACAGGTTTTGCCCATCTCCTGATTGCCCTTCGATATATAGAGTTGCAGATCCAGAAACAGAAGGGGAGCCATTCTTCTGTGGAGCTTGTTTCGCGGAGACTTGCACCAAATGTCACTTGGAGCACCATCCATTCCTGTCATGTGAAAAGTATATTGAATTTAAGGAAGATCCAGATGTATCACTGAAGGAGTGGTGCCAAGGGAAAGAAAATGTGAAGACTTGCCCAGTGTGTGGATACACAATTGAGAAGGTGGACGGCTGTAACCATGTTGAGTGTAAGTGTGGGAAACACGTTTGCTGGGTGTGTTTAGATTACTATAGTAGTGCTGAAGACTGCTATGGCCACATGAGGGCTATTCACATGTCAATAGTATGAAATTAAACTACCTTAATTGTGTAATATATGTTTATATTTATTCATCTAATCATTGTAAATACCAATTGCCATGTCTAACTACAGTTATTGTTACTTGTTCCTGTTCTGCTTTACATTAATATAATAAATAAAAGTAGTCTGAGTTTTAGTTTCTACAAGTTTGTATGATCACATATACAAGCATTTCTTTTTTCTTCTATAGACTATCTTGTTTTCACAAAATGTTCTTAATTGCCGAGCCATTACTCTGCCAAAGAGGAATAACAAACAAGCAAAAGCAAATTCAAAACAAATATTTGCACCCAAATGCAAATCCCACACCAACTATCCCTAAACAAAGTGCTAAAGCCATAAACAATGACACCCCAACTCCATCTTCGCCATCATCATCTTCCTCTTTGCTAGCACCACAACAACACAAGATATTCCTCTCTGTCTTCTGCAACTTTGAAACTTGAACTTCAAGCAATCTCATCCATTGTCGATAAGCAAATATCCGCAGTGAATCCTCCAAGAAAACACAGTACACACTGTCCCTCTCCTTCGCAAAACTTGCAGCTTTCTTCTCCGCCTCTCTTGCACGCGTCTGCGACAATCTCAACGCCTTCAAAAGCTCCAGCTTTTCACTTTCACTTCTACACACCTCAAAATCATACCTTTCTTCCTCTTCTCGTCCCATCACTCCACATATCCTATTCATAGAAGATATCGCCATCTTATCCGACCCAGAAAAAACCTTCGAAGGAGGCGGCAAATCACAATTCTGCATGAGGTCAATCCCAGATTTTTGAGAAAGCAAATGACCCATCACCATATCATTGTGGTTATTAGAAGATTTTGATGCCCACTTAGCCATGGGAGATGAGTTCATGCACCAAGTATTAGAGTGGTTTTGTTAATGAAAATTTTGATCAAACAGCAGAAATAAGAGAAGTTTAGAGATGGTTAATTAAATTGAAGCGTGGAAGGCAAGGTGGTTGGTGAGTTGGGAGTAGTAGTTGGATTGAGGGAGGCTTTAGATAGATAATAGAAAAGAGAGTAGCGCAAGCAACGATTGTTTAATAGAAACAATAAAATGGGTAAGATTTAAAATGGTAAAATAAATGAATTTTTTTTTTTTCTTTTTGTTGAGGAAATTCGTTTCTTGCGTGTTTAGACAATCTCAACTTTCAAGATTCAAAAACTCAAACACTTTTACTTCTTCACAACAATTAACATTTTAAAGAGGTTTAGTAAAAGAATAAGGAGATTCATAAATTTCAGAACAAAACACTTACACTAAAATTAATTCATGATTGAAATATCAAAAATATTGAATGATATACAAATATTAAAAGTTTGACATTTGAAAAAAAAAAAAAAAACATGTATTTTAAATATAAAAATAATTTTTTTTCTTATCAATTTATTTTTTAGGTTTTAATGTCTTTTTTCATTTTAATTAAATATTATTATTACTATCAATATATATATATATATTTTTAATTTATGGTGTAAGTGATGAAGATTTTATGATATGAGTATGGTAAGATTTTTATTCAAACGACTAAACACCTTCCATAAATACAATTCTATGGGTGAATTTCCATATCTTATCAAATTGGACTTTTTGTTTTGATATATATCTACTTGTACAAGAAATCTTATTTAAGGGGATGAAATAAAGAGTATCAAGAGACTTGATTTTTACTTACACTTTGTGTTATTTTTCGTCCTAAATCCAAAATAGGTAAAAGCAATAAGCATACGTACCAATTAATATGTTGGGATTTGATAGATTGAGTAAAAATGGATCATATTATATGAGATTGAACTGAATTATATATAGCATTGTAGTGTTTGGTATATCATTGTATTACACTAATTATTTTTAAAATGAGTTATTATCAATTAGAGGATACTGTTTTTTTTTTTTTTTTTTTTTTTTTCTGAATAACACAACACATACAAAGATTTCATACAATTTTTGTTTTTAATATAAAATGATATAACACAAAATAAATGAAAGAATTAATATAAAAGTCAACTTTACTAAATGTATAATAAATTAGGTTGAATGAAGTGTGAGAAGAAAAATGACACAAATATCGTAAAAAATGGACAATAAACGGTAAAAATCAGTTAACATGGTTGTTGAAAATGACAAAAATATAATTTTCATTATGTCATTTATGATATTATTGTTAAAAAAATTAAATTAATATATAATTAGTCAAATATTTTTTTTTTGTAATTTCTTTTTTTAATGTTCTTTCATTAATTAATGACAACAAATGATATTAAGGTATTCCGTGATTTAGATGTGATATGATATAAACTAGAGGTGAGCATGGGTAAAGGCTCTACCCAGAACCGACTCTATTAGGGTTCGGTTCCGATTCTGGTTCTTAGGGTGTTGGAACAGGGAATCGGAACCGATACCGAAGTTCGGGTGCCCGAGTAAGAACCGGGATTAAATTATAATTTTTACAAACTTTTGGAGTGTATTATAATTTTTTTAAAAATAGGGGGTAATTAAAATTTACCTAAGTACCTGAAACCGGTTCCGGTTCCGGTTCCTTCAAAAATTATAGGGTACTGGACCTGCTCACCCCTAATATAAACTATTTCCTTTTAATCAAATTAAACATATCTATCTTCAACAATATTAGAAATAAAATAATTATCTACAAAAATATCCCATACTAAAATTCTCTAAAGAACCTAATTAAACTCCTTTGAGATATCATTAATTTCTGCTATAAAGCCACCTGAATATTTATAGATAAGTGTTAACCCCTTTCACAGTACCATCTTGAATGCATAACTAGTAGAAATGACAAAAATTCTGCTGTAAAGCCACCTGAATAGTTATAGATAAGTGTTAACCCCTTTCAAAATACCATCTTGAATACATACCCGAGTAGAAATGACAAAAACAAAAAAAAGAAGAATGAAAGATGACAAAAGAAATATATATTGAAAGAAAAAGATAAATTTTTATCAATTAGTTGAAAGGGGTTCATTAACTCGAAGATACCTAAACTATCATTGAGGTGAAACCTAGAAACGTCCACCTCTCTAATGACTGTGGGGTTGGTTTACCTGAATCACCATCTCTTAAAAAACAATTAGTTGATCTTATTAATATAATGTTCTCTAAAGTCTAAAGTAGTACAATAACAAAAAATCAAATAAAAATAATAAAACTCAATATCACCATTTACTAAAATAATTAAACAAGCAACCTGATAAACCCATACCCCAATCGACCAAACCTAGACCCGACCTGGCATAGGTGTATCCAGCCAAGCGGGTTGGGCCAACCAAGGCCGACCCGGTGGCCCGACTGGTTAATATTTTTTTTAAACCCGTCGGTCCTGCCCGACAGATTGGGCTCTTTTTATGAGGTGATATAAATTTAAAAGTATTTAAAATAAAAAAAACAAAGTTTAAAAGAAAATTAAATATTTTTTATTTTTGATGGCTGAACCGTAAAAACCCATCAGACCAAACCCGACCCGCACTAGTTGGCGAGCCCGACACGTCCGCTTTTCCATCTCTAGTAACACGGATTGAAAAACAGACTCATTTATTTTTTGTGGACCTTTTTCAACTATTGTCAGTAAGATGTTTTTTTTTTTTTTAACTTTATCTATGACGACGAGCAAATCTTTTGCTAATGTTGTGCTACTAAAGTGAATCAAAATATAACAAAACAATTAGACTTGATTCAACAATGCCTATGACACTTAGGGTGTGTTTGGTTGGAGGGTTAATTTGTTTACTGGGGTCATGTCTTCTTTTATTACCTCATTATCTTGTTTGGTTGGTTAAGTAATAAAACATTCCAGTAATCTTATTATACCAATAGTAAGTTACTATTGGTAATATAGGAGG